>JAFHBW010000062.1:0-93947 GCA_019022765.1 Westerdykella sp. P71
GGGCTGGGGCTGGGGGAAAAGCGTAGAGACGAGATGGTACTTCATCTATGTACCCGTAACCCCGCGGGCTTGAAGGGGGGGGGGCGCGCAAGGGCGACGTCAACGGCTTTATTTGATTTGGGCAGGGACGGGGTCCGGGGTGTGGGTGGATTCAAAGCACTTGGGGGAGGGCAACCGTTGCAGAAGTCGGAAAAGGAAGGCAGATTGGAGGGTGAGATGGGCACCTACAGTAGGAATTGTGCGAATATGGAATTTCATCATGGTCAATCAGTCTTGTCATCATCACGAGGAGGGAGGGGAAGACGGGCACGGCATGGGCATGGCATGGGCATGGTGGTGGAGGGTGCCGCTAATTAGTAATGGCCGCGAGGTTGGAGGCGGCTGCAGGTCAGCGTTCGTCTTTCTGGCATGTGGTGCATGTGGTGCATGTGGTGCGGCGGGAACAGGGCCCCAGGAAGCACGAGCTGGCGGTGGCTTCAGGGCTGGTTCTGGAGATTGGAGAGGACTTGGAATTTTGAAGCCGACGGATGCAGGCTTGGTTACTCATGCACACACTCGCACACTGGAAACGCAGCGTAACGAGGGATTCCTCACGACCGGGTAATGGTGGGTGGGAGGGCTCGCCGGCTTTCTCCCGTGGTTTTGCGGCGGGCTGCGGTAGATATTGAATTGCAATTGTGAGGTGTTTTCCAATGTTTTCTAGCGGCGCGAGTGCAGTCTGGGCGGGTGGGTGAGAAAGGTCTTGGCCTCAGTACGGTGGGTGTGTCCAGTGTCCAGTCTACTGTCGGGTGGGGGTTGGGAGTTGGGAGGATGCGTGGAATCTGGAATCCATGGTGCATGGATGGTTTTGCCGCGTGGGAGTTGCAGCGGCAATGAGTGGGGGAATAGGAATAGGATGAGAAATAATGTCAATGTCAATGTCAATGTCAATCCTCGTCATCAGCGGTGGCCGGATGAGGCAGCTGGCAATGCAGGAAGAGGAAGAGAGGTGCCTCTCTTCCATCTCGTTCATCTACACAGTATGAGAATCTCTCCAAGATAGATGGGATCAGCGGCTCTCCCGTGAGTCTACGGACTGTCTGGCGGATGGTGGTTCCGCTGCGGGGATGAAAGGGTTCATCATTCAAGAATAGCCCGGAACCTTGGAATGGCCAGGGCTGGGTGGATAGCCCCGATCTGGAATAGCGGTGGCTGAATTTGTGTGGCGCATGATTGTCGCCAGGATCCACGGATCGGGCGAGGCGTCTGGAGAGTGATGAGACGGAGGAGGATGAGGAGAACTGCACATGAGCAACGCCGCCGCCCTGCTTTTCCTTTCCCTCTTGTGTGTGTGTGCTTCCTCTTTCTTTTTCCCGATAAGTCATGACGGCTACTTGCAGTCTGTCAGCGATCGCGGGCGGGCTTGTCCGGCGCCCAACAGAGGCACAGCCAGCCGTGAACGTCTTTCTCCCTCTCTCTTGTCATCACACAGCGCAGCACTAGTGGCCCTGGTCTTGCGAGGAGGAACCTTGGGCGAGCCACGTCCATGTCCGTCAGCGCTGCGTGAGCATCAATCAATTAAGGGCGCTGTTGCTGCTCTCAACAAAAGGGCTCTTCACTGGTACTGTGACCGCATACTTGAAGTGGAATGAGGAGCAATTGCTCCGGGCACCGTTGCACCGAGGTGTAGGTGTGTGTGTGTGTGAGTGTGTGCACAGTGCGCCTTGCACGACACGCCGCCGTCGATAGCGCAGGTGGGCAGTCGTCCCATGGAGTCCCATGGATGCGGCCCGCCGCTGGATTTCGCCTCTGGCCTCGCAGACTGGGGCGCCATGGCGGCGTAATCGCTGGAATCGCTGGAAAAAGAGGAGCAGGAGGTGGTGCCAGTCGCGGCAGTGGTGGTGACATTTTGGGTATTGTAGGGCACCTGCACCTGCACCTGCATCACTCCATCCCATCCAGAGCCCTTTCGGATGCACGCCAAAGCAGCAAGCCCTTCCCTTTCGCTTTCTTCTATCGTGTGGCCCTCGAGCCGAACAGCTGTAGTGGAGGAGGAGAGAAGAAGTGAATTCCCCTTCACCCACCCATCCCCATTTTCCTCCCCCCAATACTCAGAAAAAAAAACCCCAATGGCGGCGGAATTGCTTTGTCCCAGAATGCTCCCTGGGTCCCCTCCTTCTCTCTCTCCGTGACCACCAATCGTTTCAGAGCGGTACCTTTGCGAGTTAGCCGTGGCCAGCTAAGAGCTTCGGTCCATTAGCCAGAGTCCGAGCACTGGCACTGGCGCTGGCGCGCTGACCTGGTCTGAGTCCTGACCTGGTCTGACGGGTCTCCGAGAGCAACCCCAGCACAACACCCCAGCACCCCAGCACCACCCAGCCTGTCCTTGGAAGGCAATCCCGCCTCGACGCATGCCTGTTGCTGTCGGTGCTGCTGTCAGTGCTGCTGCTGCTGCTCCTCCTCCTCACTCCCTCCCTCACTCACCCATTCACTCATTCATTCATTCTTTCACGCCTCACCTTCACTCCACCTTCCCCCCTGGAGTCCCTCACCCTGCCAACTCACAAAGGCACCTGTGACGGGGCTCTACCCGCTCCCCGCCCATCACCCACGTTTGCTGGCTGCTTGTGCTTGCTGCGTGTGCCTAGGTGCTGTCTCCATGCATCGCCAGTTTCCCTGACGTCTGTCTGGTGCGATATTGTCCCGGCTCCCGCCTCGATCAGCACATTCCCACCAGACCCAGCTTCACAATGGCCGCCGCCGCCGCTTCTGACCATCGCATTGCCCTCGTCGGTGCTCCAGACTGCCACCCATCTTCCAAAGATGCCCCCATCCACCCTTCCCTCCAGGCCATGCAGCTCGACCTCCCCCAAGACGTCCTCGACGACCTCCTCGACTCTGCAACCCACACCAAAATCACCGTAGTATTTGGCCGCACTCCTGTACGTGCCCCAATTCCAATTCCAACTCCAACTCCAATTCCCTTACTACTGTGCGACTTCGTATCGTACTGCGTTGTTGCTGTTGGTCGTGAGGAATGAATGGACATTGGCAAGAGCGAACCCTGGCTGACTTCCACCCTCCCCCATAGCACCTACGATTTGGAGACCGCTCCCACCCCCTAAACACCTCCTCCGACCGATACTGCCATGAAGTCTACCACCCCAGCCCCTCCGCCTCCGCCTCCGCCTCCGCCTCCGACTGCGACCTCGAGTTCGCCGGCCTCATCACCCACACCCTGGCAGTCCAGAAGGCCGAGGAGACAACCGCCGGCGTCGATGTCGCTCTCGAGCAGCTCAAGAGCAGCATGGCCGCCATCTCCGAGTTCAAGGAAGCCAACAAGTATGCCTCTCGCATCCTTCGTTGTTGCTGCGTCTCCCAACTCGACTGACTGACACCCAACACAGAACCATTGTCGGTGATGCCACTCCCACACGAACCCCCGCCCATCGGCGGTTCCCTTCCAAGAGCTTCAAGCCCTCACACCTCGCCCCTTCCTCTCTGGGCTCGCCCCTTCTCAGTGCTCCCCCTTCGCCCATGATCAAACCTCCCACCTCCCAACCCCCCGACAGCCATAACCTCTTGCTCCGTGCCCTCCGCGTCCCTCTGATTCACCTCCTCGCAATCCAGCCGGCCACCGAAACCTACCTGGCCGAGACATGTCGAACCACTGTAGCCAACGTGCGTGAATTGCTCAACAAGCTCGCCAAACCGTCCTCCGACAAGTGGCAGCTGACCGACAAGGCCTTCCGCGAACTCACCCCCTGGAACTTCCCATACAAACAGGCAGAGGACAGGGAGCGCGCCATCAACAATGCGATCAAGTCATTTGACCGTTTGCGGCTCGCAAAGGACGACAAGCTCTGGCAGGTTTTGCTCCCCGTCGAGGAGCGCGGGCAGGGGAAATGTCTCTCGCAGCTGAACATCAAGGCGCCCGACCCGAAGCCCGCTACACCGCTCCACAAGATGCCGAAACTCAATGACAAGAAGCCGACCGCCTCCAAGAAAAAGGCCGAGGACAAGGACTCAGCCAAGGAAGTGAAGCGGTCGAAGGAACCCAAGGACCCCGCAGAGGTGAAGGTGAAGAAGGTGGTGAAAGATAAGCCGTCAATAAGAACAATACGAGAGGCTGGGAGACCAAATCCAAACTCTTCCTCCTCCCCCTCCTCCTCTTCAATCCACTCCAAGACAACTCCCAACCCAGCTTCCAACTCACCTGCGATCAACAAATCCACTGCACCCGCCCAGCCTCACACGCCTTCCGTCGACACGATGCCGCCCGTCTTTCGTCAGAAGAAGGTCCTCGTCCCTATCAAGAGAGACGCTGCCGGCAACCCCTACCCCACCACCGTCGTCACGTTCGTCAAACGTAAGGAGCAGCCAGCGGAGGCCACCAAGCCAAGTGAGAAGGAGCCCAACGCCCAGGCCAGCAAGCCAAAGGAACAGAGTTCGCAGACCAGCAAGCCCAAGGAGAAGCCCCAGCAGATCAGCAAGCCCAAGGAGCAAGCCACCCCGACCGCGAAGCCAAAGGAGCACGCCCCGCAGACCACCAAGCCCAAGGAGCAGCCTCCGCAGAAGCTCAACAAGCCGACCAAGCCAAACAAGGCTCCGGAACAAAGTGTTCGCAAGACGTCCGTGGCCCGCCCGACCAAGCCAGCGAGGCCCCTCAACACGAAGCCCAAGAACCCCTCGCCGCTGACTGCCTCTCCCCCGATCAATGCGAGCGACTTTGAAGAGAACCATCCTGTCCACAAGGCCCTGTCGGGCACCCCCTCTTCAGCCAAGACCTCGTCCACGCCCTCTGACCGCCCGCTCAAACGCAAGGCGAACGACCCGGATGGTGAGCTGCGCAACTCGTCGGTCAAGCAGGCCCGCGTCGAGCGCCCCACCCCTACGCATACTCCCTCGAGCACCAACAGCCGCGGCTCGACCTCCTCCACCACCCCGTCGGTGAGCTCGCTCAAACGCAAGTCCGATGACTCTTCCATCACCAACACCCCGACCAACAAGATCCGCAAGGTCAGCAACATCGACACCAGCCGCCACATTTCTCAGTACCACAACAACAATAACAACCAAATCTCCCCCGCGGACTCGTCGTCTTCTGCCGCCTCGCCCTCGGTGTCCCTGAGCTTCCGCCAAACCGTCGAGCTTTCCCAGAAGTTCCAGCGCTGCTACAAGAAGTATGAGGAGCTCTACTGGACCCTGGCTGAGTCGTCGACGCCGCCAACGGAGGCTCAACGCTCGGAGCTGATGAAGATGCACAAGAACCTCGAAGCCATGAAGCGCGAGATCAAGGCCGGCTGTGGCGCGGCTCGCTAGTGCAGGACAACATACCTACCGTTCACGGCCGAATGATGACTGCGATTCTAGTCAACGAAGATGGATACGACGGCGCCAATTTGCATTCAGGAGGACCGATTGATTGATCGATTGCTACAAACTGCTTTGTTGGACGCCTTTGAGCGTCCCTGATACCACCACTACACTTAACGATGCATCACTCACTGGAGTATCGCAGAACGGGCGTCTTTATTCCCAACTTGTTTTCTGATTGCGACTGCATGCTCTCCGGACTCTATGGTGCATACTGGTACGGAGTTTTGCGGATGTCTATCTTTTTGTTTTCCGACTTTTTCCTTTCTTTTTTTCCTTCTTTGTTTTCCACGCCTACCACCCTTGCGCTGCCTATCAATTTGCGACGCAACCCGCTCACATTTTCGTTTGCGGTTGCGGGCGCTTTTGGGGCGACGAGGAAGGGCGATGATGCCTATGCATATGCAATGCGAGTCACATCAATGAATGCATAATGACATGTTTCGAGCAATCCGTGTCGAGGGAACGCAAAAGTATGGTAGATATACCCCGTTTTAAGCAATTGCTTGCCTGCCAGGGCGATGTAGTGGGGGCGAGGTTCCCGTAGTCAGCGCCAGATGGATGAAATGAAAAAATAAACCATTTAATTTTCAAGTTCCTGTTTGGGTGATGGCAGCGTTTTGCAGTCCCACAGATTCTATAGATGATTTGTTTAGGGCGCTCCTGTCATCTCGGATGCTGGTACAGGAATGCAATGCATGCATGGGAACGAGCACCAGCATGTCGCAGCTGACCCTGCGATTGACGGAGTTTTCCCGTCCACCCCGCCTAGAGGTTGGTTGTGAATTGTATTGTCTACATAGAGTCCACGGTGTCTTTCCCACCATTTCCTCGTCTTCCCATGTGTACGAGGGAGGAACATTTGAAGTGAAGAGGGACTCGATGTCGGATGCCGGTAACCCGCATAGAAATGTTGGGCCCCCGTCGCCCCTTGTTTCGGTTTCAGATGCCCTCTCTGATATCTGAGCTCCAATCCGTTCGTTGATCGTCGGATCATTCCATGGGGCTTTGAAACGGTCATCGGGTATGTGGGTATCCGAGTTTGTTTCTTCCATTTTTCTGTTTTTGTTTCTGGTTCCGCATTCTTGGGGGGCTGCGTTCCTGGCCCCGAGCTTTCTCTGTTTCGTGTTCCTGTTTCGAGTCGGAACACGCATGGGCTGATTTGTATGTAGGTATGTGCGTACTAGTGGGTATATCGTAGGCTGAGATTTTGGGGTCGAGAGAGCGAGGATCGTGAATGTCGGGGAGTAAAGATGATGCTGGAGAGCGTGAGTGAACAATGACTTCTTTTTTCTTTTTTCTTCCTTTTCTCACTTTCCAATTTGTTTTGGAGAAATGCAATGGAGAGAGTAGATCCACTCATGGAGATTTGTCAAAGTGCTAATAATAAACCATCCATGGATCAATCGCGACATGCGCAACACACCCAGTTCCGTTCCATCCCATGCTCCATCGATGATGCCCCTTCTCCATCCCAACACATCCATAATACCAAAATCAACGACGAAGCCCGGCCATCATCCACTCCATACATAGTCTTGTTGAATCCATGAATCACCCATCCTGCCGTGCCTGCATATTCCCTTTCCCTGTTCCGGAATCTGGATACAATGCCTGTTCGGGGGTCGGGGTCCCGGCTCAGCTAGCCGTCGAACCCCCGTCAGAGTCCATCCCATGCCCCGTTGTTAGACGGAAAACCCCCCGCCCCGTGCGTCCCGCGATAACCCCGACTGATCCACGTGGTTGGGCTTGCTGATCGCACCGAGGTTCGTGGGTTCCTTGAGTCGGGGCCAGGGTGCGTGATTGGGCGAGGGACTGGGAGAGGGGTTGGAAGTCATGGTTACGAGTCCGCGTTGGTGATGTGGTGTGCTGTGAGGGTAGACTGCCTCCGTTGAAAGAAAATCACGGCGCGAGAGACAAAACGGATGGAATGTTTCCTCTGACAAGGCGAAACTTCGGAAAGGGCTCAGTTCGCGTCAGCGAGCGACCTGAGGCTGAGGCTGCACGACATGGATGCTTCAGCGCGGGAACCGTGGGTAAAAAGACCGGATACGCTAGTCCCGTTTGGGCGTTCATCGTATTCCAACGTCCAGAAGCATTCATGGCCATTGATATTCTCCAATTCCATGGCAATGGTCAATTGCACATACAACAAGCCGAGGAAGGAAGCAGAATGGGCGAATTAGCTTTCAGCTCAACCCGATTGTATGTATGTAGAATGCAAGAGTCGAGACTCCCAGCCTGCAGAAGATGGCGTCGTGGACCAACAAAGCCGTCCATGCCTAACAATGTGCCACCCGCTAGCAAACATCCCAAAGGGGACATGAATAGCAAATTCGCCTGGCTCAAGATTCCACCGTTCGTGCATCGTAAAAATGCGAGACTTGTCCCGTAGAAAATGCTTCCAGAAGAGAGATGGCATCCAGCCTGGGTACTCTCGCAACCATGGGCCCCAGACGCAAACGCTTGCGGCCCTTCCTCCTGAACACGGACGTGCGGACATCGATGGCGGAGTTACGGAATCCAAATTCCAGCACAGTGAACGTGGACTTGGATCCGGCGCACCAGGAGATTTTGAATCTGCCCTCGCCGTACCACGACGACGTCGACGAGCCGCTCACCCCTCGTTCTGTCTACCGAAACTCTCTGTCTGCAAGACGAGAAGAGACGAATCCCTTTGTGACGGTGTTCAAAAGCTTGCGGTCTCGATATCTGCGACTCCCCTCGACAGACACTGAACAAGCGTCCACCCGAAAAGAAGAAGAGGATGAAGCAGACAACGACAACGACAACGCCGCCTTCAGCAGACGCCCAACCTGGAGCTGCGAGGAAACACCCTACGACCGCTGGTTCAGCGTCCTGATCCTCCTCTTCCTCCTCTCCCTCCTCATCAACTTCTTCCTCATCTTCAACGGGCCCCCCAACCGCATCCCCCACATGCCCAAATCCAAGTCCAACCCCCTCCCGCACAAGGGCTTCCAGTTCCAAGAACACCGCCGCAACTACACCTGCTACCAGACGCACACCGCGATGCTGCAGTCGAACTACGAATTCTCCAACACCTTCGCCGCATATGACCATCTCTGGGCCGAGCTGCAGGGGAAGAGCCACGGGGTCGTGTACACCCCGCTCGGTCACCACGACGGCCAGACGCGGAAGGCTGGGTTGGCCATGTTCCACCAACTGGACTGCCTGGCCAAGTTGCGCAGCGTGGTGCAGGCGTTGCAGGACGGGAAACCACACGCCGAGGTCGATGTGGGCGAGCATCATGGGTATTGGCCGCATTGCTGGGATTATCTGCGCCAGGTTATTCTCTGCAATGCGGACGACAGTCTGGAGGTTGGCGAGGTGGAAGATGGGAGGTGGGTCACCAAGGGATTCGGGAGCGAGAGGCAGTGTAGGGAGAGTAGTTGGTTGTACGAGGTTACGGATTGCGATGAAGCGGGTTGTCCAGGGAAAGCGTTTTATCATCAGGAGGAGGAGATGAAGAAGATCCATGCAGAGGAGCAGAAGGACGTGGAGGAGTGGGCCAAGGCGCATCCTTCGGGGAGACGAGAATAGGCGCCATCAACGAAACAAAATTGCAACGGACATACCTGTACGGCTTCATACACTAGAGCACATCCTCTTCATCGATCATCCTTCTCTCAAAACTACATCGCAAGACCCGCTTCGTCTGCCCCACCTCGTACTTCTTCAGTCGGTCATCGTCTTGATCATAGTAGACCGCCCAGCCATATCCCCCCTTCTCTTCCTCGACAGCAACTAAGGTCTCTTCCCCACCGAGCGTAAGTCCCTGCTCGTCCTCTTCCGTCCAGTCCCACGGCCCTATGATGTGCTGCCGTGCTTCGATTCGCGGTCCATATTTCAACTCTCGTGTATGCTTATCCACGTACACCCAGTTCAACTTCGGCTTTTTCGACTTCGATCGAAACGACGATGCTTGTTGAGGGTCTGGGGGCACTGTACTGACCAGCCCAAGGACGGGCACCGCGGGAATCGGTCGATTCGGAAGGTCGTCTACCGGGAAGGGATAGTAGAAACCCGTGAACGGATAAGGCGCTGGTGAGCCATCGGGGTGCGGTTTAGGTAGCTTCGTTTTCGAGTCCTTGGGCCATAGCCGGAGCTTGTCACTTCAAAGTCAATATATGTATATATATGCGCGGCCACTTCAGCCAAAAGAAACGTACCTTGCCGTCCTTCAATACTACTATGCTCCCATGGACCTCATCGCGTTTTCGGGATTGCGCATCGCAGTATACGTCCAAGCGGAATGGACGTTGACGTTCGTCGGATTCGGCCTCTTCGTCCAGAACATCCTGCTGGCGAACTGCTTCGGTGGCGCCCACGCTGGTGCCGATGGCTGTTGGGATGGCGGCGAGACCTAGAAGCTCCAGAGCCATTGCGGAGAGTTAAGAATTCACAACGGACCTATGTGCACGCTATCGAACGAGCGATGTAGAAATTGTATGTTTTGGTGGTTGTTCATCAGGCGCCTCTGAACCATGCATGACGCTGTCGTCATCCCCCCGCTAGTTACAGTAAAGCTTGGGCCAATGACAAGGGGGTATCAAATACATCCAAAGTCATGAACATCTGGTCCCACCCCATCCTCACTCCGTATGCTCCCAATCTTCATTCACGTTCCCCAGTGGTTTCCACTCTCTGCCAGACCCCAGAATTTGTACTCCGAATCATCGAATGTGGGTTTCTCCGTCTCGGAGCCTATGATTTCGTACTCTTCAAAGTCGACGATGTAGCTACTCGGCAGTTAGATTTGTTCGAGGCATCAAGCACTGGCATGGGCTTACCATTTGTTGCCTTCCTGGTCCCACAATATATTTCGTAAACCTCTGTCGCAAGGTTTGATTCCGAGTTCCCAGAGGTCTCTGTCAATCATCAGCCCAGCCCAACGCGGTAGATTTTGTCAAAGAGTACTCACGTCAAAGCTACCTTGAACGCCTCCCGGATCACGGCCCTCTCACTGCATAAGAGCGCCTCCCGATACCAGTAATAAAGCGTACGGCCCGGTGCTTTCGTCATAAGAGTGTAAACGAGGTAGCCGCCCGGCATGGCAATCTCGTCAATCTCATTCTCATCGTCCAGAGTGTATTGGGCCCATCCCAGGAGACGGGGAGTGTGAGCACAGCCCTTCGCGGTGAGATACCGAATCGCTTTCAATTCGCGAGTCGTATAATAGTTGGGCATCCAAACGGGCTCTGTAGCATTCTTGAAGGCTTCTCGTGCTTGCCGTAATTCTGAATCATAGTGTTCGAAGGCCGTGCCTTTAGTATGTTGTTTGCCCCACCAAAATTCATCGTCTTCCGTGTACTCTGCTTTGGCTTCCTCCCATCGTTTGATTTCATCTTGATGCTCTTTGATGATGGCATCGGTTCCTTAAATCCCGAATAAAAAGTGAGCGAGCACACCACTATATATGTTTTGAAGTTGTACATACTGATATTTCACTTTGACCACAGCCTCCTCTATGTCATCATACATCCCAGCTGGGTCTTCAAGAAGAACACACCTGAAAACTTGGCGGCCTTCGAATGGCGCAAACCGCTGTTGATGCTTCAGATGGGACAAGGGCTCACCAACCTGCCACAGAGAACCATGGCTGAGATTAAAGCAAGTGCCCAGGCCCCCTCTATATTTCGCCCTTATGGGTTCTACTTCGTCCTCGAGCTGCTCATGGTGGTCTTGGTCTCGTCCTCGAGGTTGCTCTTGATGTGGGTTGCACGCGAAAGGTGGGTTATCGGGGAAAACTTGGTTGCGACAACAGCCGCCGGGGTTGCATAAGGCATATGCGACGACCTCCGTCGTGGGTTGTTGTGCTTGGCTGAGGTCGTTTTGTTTGTGTTTGGGTGAAAGCCCCCCGCTACTGGTAATCGTACATAGCCCGTTGAACTAACCAGATTGGGATTAGCGTCCCGCTACGCCTCAGTGAATACCCAGTGCAATACTGTGGAGGAGTTTGCGCATACCCTATATGAAGACGAGAGAAATACCTGTGTCATCGTTTAATTTAGAGAGTAGATCGAAGTTCTGCTACCTTGCCATGTAGCTTCTGTTTTGAGCCGCTTTTGTATGGAAAATATGAATAATCGGTGCAACGCTACAACATCACTTAGTCGTAGAGAAGTCCAGGTGCCCAGCTACTGTAAAAAAGTTAGACTATTAATAATTAGACAGACATACTAGTTACTTGTTAGTTCTTTCCCTATAGAGTAGGCGGTGACCCAAGTGCGATAGGTCATTCACCGCATACGCCCTTGCTGCTTCGACACAACTTTCACAGACCGCCTTTCGCGACACTATCAGGAGTGTACGTCATTAGAAACTCCAATTTAACAGCCATGGAACTTCCCAGTCTCCTTAGCTCCACTACTTTGTCGAAGCACAACCTCGACCCAAACCGTCAACCGCCAACCTTGACCTTTGATCCACACCAAAACCATGCCAATCGAAGGATATCCTCTGCTCCAAAATATCGACGACGCCATTCGCGATAGGGTACCAGACCTCTACATTGGAGAAAAAGGCGTTGAAACCACTTCCAAAGCGGGGACATCCAAATATTGCTGGAAAGGAGACCTGAATCTGTGGCAGAACTTTGCCATCGTAGTCAAGGAGTGGTATAAATCGGAATGCGTGCAGAAAATCTTCAGGGAATGTGCGCCGATCCCCCTCATGATGGCGCCTACGGGCACTCTTTGTCCCTCGACGGACGCGGTCGAGCTTTCTCAATGCGGTTCGGAAATAGCTATTTCTAGCCGGTTCGACACGCATATTCGCGACCCAGTCCTGAAAATATCCCTTATCATGAGACATCACGGCGAAGGTGCGATCCCCGAGTTGCCTTCGAACACAGACTGGACCTTCGGATGCACGAAAACTATCCCTCTTACCAGCAGGGACAACAGTGAACTTCCCGATAGAGTACTGAAGCACATGGGGGACAATAAATCGACACGCATGATCGGTGAACTTAAGTACTCTGCTACTGTTATGCTGAGTGACATGGCTCGAAAGTCCAGATTCGGGGACACACAGAAGCTTAGGGATATTCTCCGTATGTTTTACACCAGCGGAGTGCTTTCAAAGTACCGGCTAAACTTTCCAGGTCTAGTCATCAACTACATGCTCGTCGACAGGACCAGGTACGGATTCATTTCGACATATCACTATACCATCTTCCTGAGGATTACCGAAGACGGCGGAGTGAACTTCTCTAAACCGGTTCTTCATAGTGATGAGATAAATCAAAACAACGAGGAGGACCCACAGAGTATCTCTGTGCGTCTTGCATTGCTTTGGCTCATCCATAAGTGTACAGATGGGAAAGAGGGGGACTGGCATCTCGACGGAGCAAAGGCGGACATATGGCAAAAGACCAATATCAGGGTGTTCCTTCGGAAAGACAAGATCGGCAAACCGGAGGGTACTCCTGATAACCCCCGTGACAAGGGGCCGGGGGCCTCTATGAAGGCACGAATGTGAGCCTCGAAGATCCTGTAAACTTCTTCCAAGCGGGAGCTCCATTGCGTCCGCCACCAGTGCGTCCGCCGCCATCCGCACGGGGACGCAATCTGTATCCTGATTCTCCAACACCCAATCCATTCGCTAGGAAATAGTCCAATCGCTTTGCAAAGCTGATCCAAGCCACGATCCGAACCAATGCCGAAGCCTCGATGGCAATGAGCTAGCCTTGCATAATTCGCCAGGGTATGATAATTCAGCTTCAAGTATGCAGCATCAATACTATCAATCTGAGTGTGCAATCGAAGAGTAGTGGGAATAGATGGCAGGTGGGCCTGTGACAAGAGAGAAACAGTGCACTTTTGAGAAGCATTTTGGGGGTCTCTGGAGGATACATTCCTTTCTGATATTAACGTTACTGATGTTTGCTGATTACTTTGATTTCTGTCCAAGCGTCATATTGACACGTCTTCTCCTCGCCACAGCACTAGCCAATATCAAGATCTCTGGCCAGATGATTCGGCGCCGGGAGGAAGGCAAGCGACTACCTACTGTTAGTGTACGATAGCATGCAACGTGAATTTTCAAAATTCTTCTCGCTCCCAAACTGCCCGACAGCCAAATCTTTTGTGACTGTGAATCAGTTGCACGGAGTGCTGGCGAAATCAGCATAGGGCACAATTCAGTGATCAGCCCCAAAAATTTGGTAGCAATATTTTCGAATAATGCTACCCGACACTCTCAAATGGAGTGGGTGATCGTCGCGATGACAAACATTGGGGCAAGTACGTAGACGGGTACCCTGAGATGCAGGCTAATTGGGTCGTGCTAGCCAATAGATAGGCAGGACTCAGTCAATAGAATGACATCTTTGTTGTGTACAGAGCCTGGTATCCAGAGCCCCAGAGGCGTTGGGTACATAGCTTTCCGCCAGCCTAGAAAATGTTGTCGAATGGCTCTACCCAGAATGCCATAGACTAACTAGACATTCCGCACTCATCGCGAGTCGTGGCGTCTATGTACATTAACGTCACAGTGAATATCAATGTTTCAGGTCAGATATTAGTGGATATGCATATTGCAAGACCAGAAGCTGTCTTGGTCATAGATAAGTAAGTAATAGAGGAATGAACAATCTCCCATACTATGTACCCTCATACGTAGCCAAATCTCCCATCAGCACATACGAAGAGTCCCTCCATCCTATCACAGATTTGTACAAACTGGGCTAAACTTCCTATTTGTCAACGGCTGCGGGAAGATGCCCGCATCGATCAGCTTGAAGGCATCCCATTCAGGCGCCTCCTCGGTCTTGAAGTTCCACCAAATCCAGCCCTCGGTCCTCTTCTCAAACGCATCCATCTGAGCCTCGATATACCCCCTGATATCATCCTTGTACGCCTGCGACCACTGCGACAGATCCCTCAGCCATCCACAGTCTCCGACCTTCTTGCTCCCTGACAACGTGCCATCGTAGCGGGCCCCGCGTCCAAAGCCGTTGAGATACCTAGCGCAGTCGGTCATCGCGCCGGTCCATTCGCCGATAAAGGTCCACTTATCGGCGCCGCTCCAGGAGTCCGCGTTGTTGCAGACGAGTTGGCGGTGCTGCCAAGGCTGCATGGCTACGAGATCGTTGGTGAATACTTGATATTCATGATGGTCGATTACCACGTTCTGCGCGTTTGCGTCCTGGGGAGTGAGGAATCCATTCCAAGCCTTCGGCTGCTTGAAACCGTCGTGGAGAACGACGGGCGTATCTGATACGTCGCGGGTCTGGCCGTACCCGTCTCGGTAGAATTGCCTAGTGGCCCCTTCGTCTACGCTGCCGATCAGGGGCTCGTTGAGGAGCTGGATGCCGATGATGACGTCCTGGTAGGAGGGCTGGGCGTATTTGCTTTGAATTGTCTTGAGGACCTGCAGGGTCTGCCTCACTGTGTTGCCCCTTGTCCACTGCGGGTTGCCCGTCCTCTGGCCAGAGTTATCAAAGCCGTTCTGCGAGCCTGGCGCACCATGGAGGTCGATGATGATCTTCAATCCTACTGAGCGTGCCCAATCAACTGCAGCATCCATATATACAGCTGCTCCCTGCACATATGGCGCACCGAACGTGTCGTATGCCCAGAATCCGATCGGGATACGGACAACATTGAACCCTGATTTAGCGATCTTGTTGAAGTCTTGCCAGGTCGCCCATGTGTCCCAGTGTTTGCGTAGTATTTGCAACGCAGCGTCGTGGCCGAGGTTCTGTCCGAGGGTGTACTCATCGACGATGTCACTGCGGCCGAGCTTGTCGAAAAGGGAAGGTGTAATCCATCTACCAGGAAGTGAGTGGGCGCTGGAAGTAAGGGGGGATGGATGTTCTTACGGTTCGAGGACTAGCCAACCGCCGATATTGACGCCTTTGGCCGCGAGTTAGGACACTAGCTAGCAGGAAATGATTGATAGTCTGCGTACCTCGCAGCTTGTCAGAGCCCCATTTGAAAGATACGCCTCGTGCCTGGCTAGATAGAATTAGCTCAACGCACAAGGACAGCCCCAAAGCTCCGTTCGAGATCCACACGGGTTTCCGTTCCACAAATCAGAAATTGCACTTACGATGAGGGTGCCGCAAGTGCAGATCCCACCAGCAGCACGGTTGATAGCAGCCGTTTGAGTATCATCTTATGTTACAGTCGGCGACTATGGCGACAGGAAGCAACCGGAGGAGGGACGCAGCAACGCGGTTACAATGGTTTGCTGGGCGGAATGTAAATATAAAAGAAACCCCAAACAGAGCACGTGCACAACCAACACAGTTACGATGCTTAGAATGCGCACCGAGGAAACCGGCTTTGAGGGAATTAATCCCTTGCGTGGGCCCAAGCAAAAAGTCACCGAATCTTGGGAACTTGAAAAGGCTGTAAAGCCGGGAAAGGAAGACGGATGGAGAAGGAGAGTAGGATGGCGGGTGGTGTGCTGTTGTTTTTTGAATTAAAAGGGTCAGGGGTCAGGGGTGGGACTCGCTGACGGAGCCCGAAGACGAGATATGACTTGATAGGAGGATTCAGTGAAGACTCGACCAACAAGAGGTTTAAATGAAGAACGTAGCCTAAGGATCAGATGAGATCCCACGACCCAGCTAGAGAAATAAAACCTGGTTGTTTGGGTGGGCACGGCGTCAACGGCGAGCTTGACACGGCGCGGTGTGTGTACGCCGAGTACACAACGTAGCTGTTGGTCTATCATGGCTCTTGCTCTCCAGCTGGATCGATGCCCGTGTTTGCCGGCGCGGGTCTGGTTCATGGCTAGCGCGAGGGGTCAGCTGCTTGGGATAGGAAAGCAGGTGCTGTATGCCACATGCGATGCAGGGTCGATGCAGGAAGACCTCAGAAAAGTATGGTGGAGTGGGAGAGCCATGTGTCCGTGTCATGCACCAGTTCTAGCCCACAGGGAACGAGTCGAAACAAGCCAAGCGTCCAACGGTGGACAGGGGTGGCGTCGGATGATGAAGTGAAGCGGGATCTGCTTTCTGGGAACTCGCCCTGGATCTGTATGCAGATGACCGGCTCTGTGGCGTCCGTATCGATCTTTACGGAGATCCCCCGCGCTGCAGCCGCACCTGTACCTCACCGCACCTTTCGTCAATGGATAGGTGTAGATTCGAGAACTCTATTCTCCAAGTCGGTGACTTCAGTGCACCTCACGACCTGGCAAACCTTGGCGCCTACCCTCGTGTCTAAGTCAGTCGTACGTAGGACGAAAATGAGCAGCTGGAAATGTGGAGGGGGCGAAAACCAACTGCAACCCTCTTGCAGAAAACGTTGCCAGGGTCCATTCTCCGGCGCTAATGACTGGTTGGCCAACGACCGCAGAATTGGCAGGGTTTTCGGTTATAATTGGAGGGATATGGTAAATCAAGCGGCGTGGCGAGGCTACCACTATATATGAAGCACCGCGAGCAATGACCATATTGTCAGGCGCAACGTGAAGAGGTGGGCGGTAGCTACGCATGTGAGCGGATAGTGAGGGGCGAGGCGGAGGTGTTTATTGTTGTGGGGCCACGTTTGCAAGAGGATGGAGATGGCCTGAGGACTCGTGAGGGAGTTGATGTTGTTGAGGTTGAGAAAAGGTTGTGGCGCGGATGGGGCTGTTGTGGCGTTTATTTCCGGGGGGTGGGGGTCACCATGAGAGATACAACCGATGAAACCTCAGGACGGCACATCCCCTTCTATCATACCACCAACAGAAATCGTGCTGGCTAGTAGTCTTCATGGTTTCGATTTCTTTGCTGAGAATCCTATGGATAATTCATACTATTTCCCGTCTCGACCCCAATCCCATCATGCCTGGAATAAAAGCTGAAATGGACCAGAACATTAGTATTGCTATGCCTCAATATATTTGGACGGGCGAAAGGGTATTCCTCGCTACGAAGCTTCGTCGCACAAACGCCGCGAAAACGATTAGAGACTCCTTATGATGCGACCTGTGGAAAGTTAGTGGAAGTGGATGCGCTCCGAAACAAAGTTATGCTACCTCCGAAATGTGTTGCATTTCAATGATCGACTTCTGTTCCTCATTCCGTCCCACTCGCCAGTAGACGTCCGCATAGTCTTGGCAACTCATCGCTGACAAGAAAGCCGGATCGTGGGTGATGACAATCAACTGGAAGTTGGCCTGCTTCCTTCGAATGTTGATAATTTCGGCTAGAGCTTTGGCCAATCCTTCAATGTTCTGTTTGTCCAGGTTCGTGGTGGGCTCGTCAAGCGCGATCAGGCCGCAGTTGGTGCCAAAGCACTCGGCGAGAGCAAGCCGAATGACGATGCTGGCGAGGACCTTTTGGCCGGCACTGCACCGCCCACGCATATCCATCTCGACACCCTGCTTGACCATGACTACGCGATAATTGTAGTTTCGATTGCCCTTGGCCGCCTCGCTGTCGGAGCGAATACGAATCGTATCCACATCAGTGCCCTGGTACGCTGGCTTCCAGAGATCCTCGATGATGCGGTTGATTTCCTCCATCTTCAGAGTGTGGTACTTCATGATGGCCTTATCCAATGCACCACCGTAACGGCCTAAGTCGTCTACAGCTGCCTTGGTCGTCTCAACCTTGATATGGGCTTCTCGGTATTTGTACGCCGCGTCCTTGTACTCAGTCTGCCACTCCTCAAGAAGGTCTCTCAGCGTGTCATCTTTGGTTTTGATAGCTCCGTGCAAGCTAGCCCGCTGAGTGCTGAGCTTCGACCATTCGTTTTGCCACTTCCTTCCTTCACGCTCATAGCGTTCCTTGTCCTGTTCTGCATTGTGTGCTTCCAACTCCTCGATTTCCGCCTGAAGGGTTTGGAGAGATCGCTTGGCCCTCCGATATCTAATATTGTCACCAATACACCGTTTCGTGTTTTCCGTGTCACGCACAGTGTCCTCAATTCTTTTCAGATCCCTGGTGACTTGTACCATCTCTTGTTCAATGCGCGATATTTCGCCTTCAAGGTTCTCGATTTCCCTTTGAGCCCTTGCCAGTTGGTTGGGGCCTCCTCTGTCAATGTAAGCGTGTATGTCTTGTTCCACATCAGAAAGTTGGCGAACTGTATCCGACAACTTCGAGGCCTCGGCTTGCAGGCGCTGTACGTGTTCATTGCCTCGCCTATTGATGTCGTCGTACTTTGCTTGGGCATGTTCAATCTCCGGCACAAGCTCATGGAGGTCTTTCTCAATACCCCGGATCGCTTCTCGCTGATCATTGTTTTGTGACTTGAACTCATCGATACGCTCGCTTAAAGCACGCTTCTCCTTCAGTTTCGACTGAGCGCTATGCAGATCGGCATTGATATCGCGCACTCGAAGTTCCAGAGTATTGACTGTATTGCGCAGTTTGTCTCTCTCAGTGGTGAGACGGTTGAGGAATGTTTTCGCATTTCGGGTTTCTTCGCCAATCTTCTTCAGATCCTCCTGGACTGCATCAATACCCCTTGACGAGCCTGCTGCCTTCTGCTTCTCAGTGAGGTCTTGGATCTTCCGTTCCAGCTCACGGGTCTGGTTGTAGTAGTTTGCAAGAGCCTGCACATCCTTAGACAATGAGTCCACCTCCATCTTCGAATTTTTCAAATCCCCAATGGCCGTGTCGTGCTCTTCCAGCTCATGATTAATGGCATCTCGTTCCGAGGTCAACTTGTCAAGTTCAACTTGAAGTGCTGGAAGCTCCGTGTTCCGCAAGCTGATGGCAATCTCGTACTTCGGCTTCGCATTGCGTACCATCGTGAGCTCCTCCTCTAGAGCATCAACATCATCAACACCTGCCATATTTTTCTTCGCTGTGTCGATGAGCCTTTGGAGATGGGATAGAAATCCCGACTTGGTGAATTTTTCGGCTTTGTCATCCTTCAGAGCCCTACGGCAGAGACGGCACTGGTTATCGTCTCTCGCGGCCTTCAAACACCCCTCCATGTACTGGATGTTGGCCTTGAACATAGCCGAATCGCTTGTAGCCACTTCATATTGTTCTTCGAGCTCTTGGAGCGTCTCCTCGAAGTCAGAGATATCATCTTTGCGAAGGGCTTTCAGCACCATATCTTCGTACTCTTCTACTTGTTTTCGCTTTTTGTTTCGCTCAGTCTCAAGGTTGTTGATCTTGAAAGTGACTTTCGTTAGATTGGCTTGCGCAATGTCACGTTTTGATTCGGCCTCCTTCACTTCCGAAGCTTTCCGGGCCACCACTCTCTGAAACGTGGTTTCCAGGGTTGCAGGGTCCCAATCGGAATCAACAAGCTTCGAGATGCGCTCTCCATGTACTTTCCTCATCGTTTGTAGGCCATATTTCGCTCCCTTCAGCTCATCTTGCGCGAACTCAATCTGCGCTGTATCACGTGCGAGTTTCGTCGCATCCACCATTTCGGCTTCTAGATGCTCCTTCCTCTCTTCAAGCGAACGCATTGCGACTTCGGCCTCCTGAATACGCTCGTCATAACGCTGACCAGCAGTCTCAGAGTTCGCAGACGCCAATCTCTGCTCCGTATCTTTCTTCTTCTCTAACAATGTAGCTTCGCCGCCTTCGTCGATATGTATTTGATCCATGTTCCGCTGAAGATCCGTTATTCGCCTCTCGTTTGCGGTAATTTGGGATCGAGCCATGTCTTTCCGCTGAGTCAAAGCTGATTTACGATCATTAAGCTGGTTCAAGGCTCCCTGAGCCTTCCTCAGCTCCTCTTGAGCTTCCTGCCGCGCGCGATTGACAGACTTGTCCTGGTCCCGCGACATCTTTCCGACAATCTCAAGAAACTCTCTTATCTGCTTGTCCGAGATGTCATATTCGAAGCCACGGATACCGTGCCGCTTCGCTGCCTCTTTGACGAGGTTCTCACGTTTGCGCAGCTGCCGTTCGTACTGCTCTTTCTCTGCCTGGAATTTGCCGATGTCACCCTGCTTGCTGCCCAGCGAGGTCCGCTGATGATCGAGGTCGTGTTTCAGGGTTGTATACTGGCCGCGGAGATCCTCCTGCTGGCCCGCGTACAAGGAGACCCTCTCCTCATATTGATCCAGCATCGACCGCAGTTCTTCGTCGGACTCAGCCATCTGTTTCAGGGTGTGTTCTAGTTCAGCTGCGCTTTCTTGGTTGGCTTGTAAGGTGATACGCTTCCCATTGAGCTGTGCCACAATTTGTTCGAACCTGGAGGCATGATCGAACGCATCTTTAGCGTTTTGCTCCGCTATGTCGATCTTGTCGTCTATCTCCGCGACCTCGGCGCGTAGAACCTCGATCTCGTCGAACAGCTCCGTCGACCGTTTTTCACTGCGGTCTCCCCTTTCTTTATCCTCCTTGGCATGACTCTCGATGATCTTCAGCTTTGCAAGTTCTTCGTTCTGCTTCTTCCGCAGAATCTTGATGTTGTCGATCGCCTTGGTATATTTCAAAGCTTCGAAGATCTCATCGAACCGCTTCTTCAAAACAGACGGCTCGCTCATCGGCCAGAGGCTGTCATCCTGGTGACAGAAAATGACGTATTCTAGAATGGCCTTGGAGACACCTAGATATTGGGGTATGAGCTGATCCAGTTCAGCCACCCGGGTTGATATGGACTGTTTCTCTCCATCCTTTAGTAAGAGAAGAGTGCCGTCTAAGGTTTTCTGGGTCCTTGTAGTCTTTTTGACGGTGAGTTGTAACCGTCGAGTGGCCACGAAACGAGCATTCGAAGTGGATTTGAACGATATTCTGACCAATGCCAAAACTTCTTTCTCCCCGGCAAGCTGTATGAGATCAGCAATCTGGTCATCCAGGGAAGTGATTCCATCTACCTTGGGGTCGTGGATGAAAGCTCCTCCAGTCTTGCTATTTGGAGGTAGCTCTCCAGTGGTCGCATATTTCAGGCACTCTATAATCGTCTGAAGTGAAAGTCAGACACGTATCGTATCACTGCAAGTCTAACGACTCTTACCGTCTTCCCGGATCCATTCCAGCCGACGATCAACGTGAGAGGAGCGTGGAACTGGATCGTTTCGGCCTTTTGATGTCCGAACGAACGGACACTGGAAGAGTCAGCCTTGGACTCACTTCTCGTCGAGTCAAAGAAACTGACCCAAGGATAGACAGTTTCTCAATTTTGGCTAGCAATGTGCATCAGTAAAGCAGTAGCCCTGGATAGGGACGTGTAACGGGATATCTCCATACACCTGCATGCGCATTAGCGGAAGGCCTGGGAAGGATGTTGTCACGCGATAAATACATTCTGAAAGGCACCTTGGACAAGGTCCATACAATCTTTCGTCCTCTCAAGGATGAAGGGATTGTTTGGGCTTGTTCGTCATCCGATGATGAACTATGGAGGACCCTCGCCACGCGAAAGCGAGACACGACGAAGGTCGCGCCAAGCCAAGGCACCAGCGCGGGAAGGGGCGGCGCGTCATCACATGATATTTTCAAGCTCTTAGCTAAGCTCCAATGGTGCATCCGGCCTTGCCCCGGTGAACCTTGCCCCGCAGGACCTCAAGGTTGTCGCGTCTCCCAAAGCCCTCCTCCCACAAGTGGAATATGCAATCGAAATGTTCCGGAACGGCGCCTCCTTACCGACAGACGTATGTCGCCTGCCGTATACCGCATTCTTTTTGCAATGGATTTGCTGACAAGTAGTCACAGGCACCAAATATCGCGCCCAACTTACGTGCCATCGCCGACCCTGCACCGCCCGGCCTCGTGCCGCCGCTCGACGTAGAGATGGACCTGGGTATCGAATCCGATCACACAACAAGAGCATCTGGGGGTCAAGCTGGCTTTCCCCTTTACGCGCCGAACCCGCCAATGTCGACCTTACCGTCGGACATGGCTGCCATGACATCATCAGCTGGGAACCCACCACTGGTCCCATTCACGCTGGGTCCGGATACCAGTCTCATGGGTATTGGGGCAGGGCCACTGCCTACCGCATTTGGCGCACCTAGTAGCAACGCAATCGCAAGCACTCTCACGGAGTTTACCAAACGACGGAACTGGTCACACACTGTAATCGAGGAAGTGCAGGATTTCTACCACGTACTGAGGCCTGATGGGAGGATACTGTACGTATCGCCATCGTGCAAGAATGTGACTGGATGGGAACCCGCGCAACTGGTTGGACGCTTCGTCAACGACTTTATACATCCCGACGATTCCGCAATTTTCGTTCAGGAATTCACAGAGGCCAAGAGCTCGGGCAACCCTCTTCGCTTTTTCTATCGTTTCAAGAAGGTAGATGACTCTTGGATCATCTTTGAATTGCATGGGCATCCGCTTTTGACCACCGACGTGACGGCCCCCTTCACTCAGCAGCCAGCTTTGCAGTGCAACGCCTTTTTCATGATGTCAAGGCCTTATCCGACGAAGAACGCTGCACTACTTGACTCGTTTCTCGAACACAAGATAGAAAACGAAAGGTTAAAGAACCGGATCGCGGAACTTAAGAAGGAGGAGCAGGACGAACTTGACGCGGAAGACGGTCAGTGGAGAAGCCGGGCCGATACGTACTCGTCTGTTGCCCCCCCGGAGACCCATGGCCCAGCCGACACAGACGCGCAGAACACGGCCGCTTACAATGCAATGCCACCGCCCGCAAAGCCTGCCATCTCGAACACGGCCCTGACTAGGCAAAATCTGGATGAGGCGTTGGCGGCCAGCAAACCCGATAGTATCAATGATAAGATGGCGCGCTACGAGGGTACCTCACACATCGAGACAATAGAGATGTTGACTGGGTTACGGTATCGCGACGGCGAAAGATCTCAAGGAATCAGCACTGGAGATGCCAGTCCATTGCTGATCCGTGGAGACGCAGGCATCCAATACGCACCAGATCGTGATGCGAGAAGTTCCTCGGACAAGAAAAAGAAGATAAAGATAGCAGATGAATATGTGTGCACGGATTGCGGAACTTTGGATTCGCCTGAGTGGAGGAAGGGGCCCAATGGACCCAAAACCCTTTGCAATGCATGTGGATGTAAGTAGAATCGCTGATCACTGCAGCAGACCTGGCTAATATCAAATAGTACGTTGGGCGAAGAAGACAAAGAAGAAGAAACTCGAGGATGAGACTCAAAATCAGAGCCCAACCCAGGGCGAAAACCAAAACCAGAATCAGAATCCAAATCAGACTCAGGGTCAGAACAGAACTCAGAGTCAAATTCAGTCGGGTGCCGGTCACCCGCAGGCTTTTCCCATCCAGACTAGTAAATCTGGCAGCTGATAAAGGCTAATAATAATCCCTTTCTAGGCCGGGTTAGGTTATCGATTTGTAATCTCATCGGCGTACCAAACGAAAGCTTCGGTGAGATAGCCGATATCAGTCTTTCCTCGGTTTAGCTCTACTCGTCGGTCTGTCCTTGTTATAGACAGTAGACTGTGTACTGGTTTCGCATGGGCTACGTCTGTTCTAGCGGTGTTGGAAACCTCGAATGCTAGACGGATTTGTGGCGGATAAAACAATCCGGGGGCCCATGGTTGGCCCCGTTCCCGCCTTTTATCTGCATTCATGGATTTTAAGTATATATTTCGGAGATTCCAGCGTTCTCCAGCTTCTTTTGGTTACATGAGACACCCGCAAGGCTTACGCATTGTTGATATATAGATGGAATTTGGGTAGACGACTTTGGCATGGTTATGACTCGCATTACCAAGAATATCGAGACGATGAGGGACGCTGTGAAGTTCTCCGCTATCGAATACATCGATCTCTCTGGAGCGTTCACAAAGTCTTGCAATGGTTGACTAAGGGATGATAGCGGGGGTCATAGTTCGGTATTATCAAGTGCATGTTGCCGTCTGGAACAATGCAGTATATCAGGCTTCAGAAGTAGGAGTTACAACACTATTTGCAGTCCCGCTCCGTGGAGCTCGGTAGAACTAGGTACACAACGTGCAACAATACTTGTCATAATAGCAGCAGGATTTTACTAAAACGGACGGTTTGTGGCGTGGAGAGTTGTTTGTCACTGTCCAGCCTCTCAATCTGCCCTGCTTATGAATAGTAGTACAGCTTTCAGCTGGATACAGAAGGAGTGTCAATGCAATGCGTAATCCTTACCGTGTCACTACGCAGTATAGCCGCTCATATCTAAGGTAGGAACCTGAGTCACCTTCGTGATTTTTTCCATTTTTTTCATCCATATATCTCGCTCGCTACCTACTACCTTGAGTGACGGAATGGTAACGCCAATCTTCCCCTTTCAGCAAATCATAGCTGCTCTTTGTATCCTGAGTCCTTTGCAGAACTTGATTTTTCCTACGCTTGGAGCGTCTCCCCCTCTACGTAGCCATATATCGCTTCTTGGGCCACCTATCGCCCCAAGTGAACAAGCCACATGTCCTCTTGCTCCTGGGTCTCTTGAGTCTGTCATGCCTGATTTTCCAGTGTTCCATCCAGGGACACCTCTTCAGCAATCACCACAGCAGTGACTTGCGCGAATTCGTTTGGAAGAGGCTGCAACTGCGGCGGTTGCGCCATCCGCTGCGTTCTCGCCCATCTCTGCCTCAATGCTGATGGATCTGAAGGTGATTACTACCAGCATAATAGATGTCCAGAAGTCCGTTTCCATTAGCATTAGCAACTTCGATGATTTTTCGAAGGAGTCCGACTAGCTTCTTCAAAGCCTTCTCGTTGCCTGTTTCCCAGGCTTGGAGAGGTCTTTCCAGATTCTGGACATGGATATTTTCCGGCTGGAATAAACCGTGGCCGTTGTGGTAGGCGACAATAAAGTTTGGGAACTGCTTGAGGTACAGCACTGGGAGATAGTTGCTCATATCTATCTCGCTCTTGTGCCTTTGGGAGCGGGTCTTCAGGTCAAAGATGGAAGATTGTGGAATTTGGACTCCGCCACTCTTGATGTGGATGGCCGCTTTGCTCGTCTGTGGGACATCGCGAGAGATAGATGTGGCTGCGCAGGCGGGCATAAGGCCATCGTCGGATGAGGATAACTTATGAGACAATGATTCATCGATTTCGGGGGCACGTAGGTACCCGTCACATTCCAACCGCACCATAACTTTGAGGGGGCCAAACGAGTATTGGATTATGCGCTGATGCGTTTCGGAGCCCTTCACATCAGAATCCCACATGGTGTAGGCATTAGGAAACGTGTGACCGTAGCCGCGGATCCCTTCGATTACCTCTGTTGGCGAGTTCTCCTTGCGGGTGAAGAAGACGGTGTTTCCAATCATTTCGATGCCCAAGCGGAATGGTGTCCTTATGCCCCGCACAAAACGGAGGAGGTGGCCAAGTGTAGGTCCACATGCAAAGGCGATCGTCCCCCGTGCTGTCATCGTTGCCAATGCCTCGTCCACTCTGTCCAACTTTGCTATCATTTTTCAATCCGCGAAGGCCGCCTTTGCGACCTCCAAAGTTAAATCCCCTTCGTCCGTCTCGGGTTGCTCTCATCGTCCTGTTCACAGGGTCCTTGGTGCTGTCCTGGGACATCATTCCCGCCATTGCGTTGCGCGGAGGTGGAAGTTATGACTGAAGGAAGAAAATAGCGAAAATTTTGAGCGCAAAGTGTAGTCTTCTCGTGGCAAGCGAGCAAGTGGAAGAGAGCCCTTCCGTTTGCTTGTCTTCACATTAGAGGTGCTCAGCGTTTGTCGGGCCTGGCGGTGACTTCATTCTCACAGTCATCTACTGCGGCTTCCCGAAGTAATCCAGAAGAGGCTTATACCCTCTCGCGAAACCCCCTTCTTTAGTAGTCTGGAAACTCCGAATCCACATTTTCCCTCCAAGCTCGTAGCCCACCCTTGATCTCTCCAATCCACCTCCGTCCTCCGTTGTCCAAACCCAGTGCTTTCATCTTCTTGACGGTAAGCTGTGAATCATTGCCCAATCTACAAACCACAAATATAGGCTTCTCGGGATGTGACCTTAGAGCTGAGACCCAGCCCTCCTCAGATGCGGCGTCTTGGTTGCCCATGCTCTCATTCCCGGACGACTTAACAGGAGTCCTGGAAACCTCCGAGAAAGGAATATTGACACTACCTTCAAGACTGCAAAGGTCAAACTGCACCTTCTCCCGGACGTCAATGAGGATATGACTATCTTTACTTGGCTGGGACCCAGTGAACGGATTCGCCTCCGTTCTAATCTTCGCATAGTTATCCACAGAAATCCGCTCGTTTGCGGTGAGGGCGTCTATGGGTGCGACCGATCCGCAGAACAGCACATAGTCGAGACTTCCTGACTTCAGCGCGTCCGGAGTTACGGTTGCTTTTGCACCACAAACAGCACACGCTTGCCGTCTACCTCGGAGACGTATTGTGCGGAACATTGGACTGCCGTACCCGGAGAACATGGTAAGTGTGGGCGGTTCTGACGATCCATTGGCGGGGAACGCGTTGACACCCCGGCTGAGAATTTTGATGGCCTCGAGAGCTTGAAGTACGCCCATTGTCCCTACAACCGGGCCCAAGATGCCGCCATCACCGCAGGAGACTACAGTCTCGGGGGCTGGCGGCTTGGGGAAGATACATCGATAACAAGGCCCACCGTTCGAATCCCCAGGAGGAAGAGGGGGGTTGTTCAGTACCATCAGTTGTCCTTCAGTGCGCAGAGCAGATGCAGATACTAGTGGCTTCCCGAGTAGCACGCAAGTGTCAGAGATCAAGTAGCGTGAGGCGGGGTTGTCGGTGCAGTCGAGAACAAGGTCGTAGTCCTGCAAGATACTGAGAGAAGATTCAGGGGTTAGTCCGGATGGATGAGACACAAGGTTTACGTTCGGGTTCAATCTGCAATGGTGAGTTAACGGCACAGACTTGACCATATTTGAGGCCTGTTCTTACGAGTTCAATGCCACGATGGCACTGTCAACCTTTGTCATTCCTACTCTTGCAGTGGAATGCAGAATTTGGCGGTGCAAATTCGATTCCTCGACAACATCGCCGTCTATCAATCCAATAGTCCCAACTCCTGCGCCGACTAGGTACGCTGCGGCCGGGCATCCTAAGCCTCCTACTCCTACGATGAGTACAGAGGCTTCTTTAAGCCGAAGTTGGCCTGCATTGCGAGCTAAGAGTTAGTTGATTCCCGGAAAGACGAGACGAAAATAATCAATGGAAATGTGGGAGTGTAAGAGCAGTACCTTGTAAGCCTATCTCAGGCATGATCAACTGCCGACCATACCGCTTGTACTCCGATTTGTCAAGGGGCCACTTTCTCGGAGGTGCCTCCTCCTCTATGCCGTGGGTTAGAGCGGCAAATATCTCAGAGCGAAAATCATCATGAATTCCGAAACTCATATCATGGACTAATGATGTCGATTGCGTATTCTGGCGTGCCTGTTGTTCTTGCATCCGCTTTAATTGCTGCCCTTGCTGATGCATATGAAGATGTTCCGCCTCAGCAAGTTGCTGGCGGAGCGACGCCAGTTGGGCCTCGCATACGGATATCTGCTGGCGCAATAGTTCTATAACCGGTACGGGTGCCATATCGATTCTGTGGAGAATGAGTGTGTGCGAAGTGGAAGGTGTCTCGCGGGATGGAGTTTCATCGACCAGGAATTGCGCCAAGCATGACTAACCATTTCGGTTCAACAACCACATTTTTATATATTAATCATTGGTAACCCACGTGTAATCACTGATAACGAATGTGTGAAGTTGGTTCTTCAACGTGATTCACTTTGAAGGTATGTGGACGTTCAAATTTCCCGCGGTATAGATTGGATTTTTCTGGCAGCACCTTTGAATCCGTGGTTAGCTATGGATGACCTTCCTGCATATTAATTATCGATCACGTCGAAAAGGAATGACGAGGAGCTCGATGTGCGAGACAAATTTTCGCATACGATACGCCACAACATTTGGATTTACAGTCAGAGCACGAGACTTTGCACCATCCGCACAATCCACTTGATTCACTTCTACATACAGCTCGAGACCTGAATGGTGATTCCGTTTCCACTGGACCTCAACATGTCCGAGGGTATTTTGCATCGTTATCCGAACATAGATTTCAACAATGAAGGCGAAACCTTATTTCTCTCGAAGATCCCGGAATCATAAACTCCTCCCCCGTCCGGATCTGGAGCAGGTAAAGTGAACGTGTCGCCACACATCATGGATTGCCGTAGCTCCTCTTCTCAAGTACTATCCCTTGAGTATGTGCTTTTGGCTTCATCCAAATTTCCTCCAAGGAAGGGAGAAAGGATGTAGTTGTTCCAACGCAGTTGACAGTGCGTTGAGAGTGCGTTGACAGTGGGACCCAGCGCTGAGAATGCCCAACATAAGCTTCGTTCTGCCAATGCACGGTCATCTCAAGCCTCCACAGAGCACATGCAGAGTCCGGTCATGTTGGCGATCTTCGTGGCTGCCTTCGTGCATGTTTTGGTTTCCCCCACTTTCCTCATTTGCCCACAAATTCTCCCCTCCTCTCCACGTTACCCTCCACATGCCGCCTCAACGCCGCCCACCTGTCTTCGGTCCCCCCACCTGCACTCAGCTGCACCAAGTTCGCATTAAACCTCTCCCGCTCCATCCTCTCCAGCTTTTCTTTCCGCTTCATTGCCCCAGGTCGGCTCTTCATGCTCTTCAATCCTCCTCCTCTTACTCGAACTTTTGCCTGTCCTACCACTATTTCTCCATCCCCACCCTCTGCACCGTTTGATTCAAAATCTTCGAGCTCGGGCAAAGCATCAGCAAGCGATTCAAGATTTGCGACGAGTTTCTTATTCGGCCGTCTCCGCTTCTTGATCTTGCTCCCCGATTTCTCGATCTTGCTCACAAACGATGAATGCTTGATCGCCTTCTTATCCCGCTTATTCGTGGGAAACTGGAATGCGCCGCCATCACCATCGCCATCGTTGTCATTATTGTGCGTGGAAGTAGAGGAAATCGGGGCGCTGAGCGGGAGCGGGAGTTTGGGGCGCACGGCGGCGGCTTTGGCGCGGAGTGAACTGCGTTTTTTGGTGGGTGCCTGTATACATATTAGATTTGAATGTCATAATAGGGGCCTTGAGTAGAACGTGCCATGGTCGTAGGTATGAGGAGCGTTGCGCATGGGAGCAGTGGTAGAAGTTTGGTTTGGAAATAAGTACGGAACGCTATGCACGGGCCACATATACCCAAAGGCTCAAGACGATCTGAATGGTAAAAAAAGTTGAGATTGTGGGATTTCGAAGCTTACAAAAAGGAACACTGATAAATAAGTTCAATCAATCAAGCCCAGTCAGTATATATTTCCCGACCAAACCCAAACCTGGGTCTCTTGAGAACTTTGGAGTTCCTTCAAAAAAAAAAAGAAAAAATAAATTGTCGCTTCTGTGGATCGAACACAGTACCTCCAGATGGCATTCGTTTTGAACCGAAGTTTGCAGCGAGATGCTGATTGCTTCAGTCTGGCGCTCTCCCAAGTGAGCTAAAGCGACTTATATTTCTTGGAAATATTGTGTTGTTAAAATATTATGTAGGATAGTACTATTTTGCCCTGGTACTAGTCTTCCACTACACCGGTCCGAAATGGGACCTTCGGCGCGACTCCACTAGAAAGAACTAGGTTGAGCTTGAAATCTTGCTACGAGAATTCATACCCCCGATGGTTAGAGATAGATATATAGCGTGGGTAATGCAAAACGTAGGATTATTGCTGTTGCGGATACTATTTAGTGGCACCATTACATAGCGACCTTGATATTTCAATTGTGATTTATCTCATATGCTTTCTGGTCGCATATCAAGGATCAGTCGCCTTCCGTCTTCCTTGGACACCCCGACGGGGTAACTGCTTCAACACATATGCCACCTCTCATCCTCTGCCGGTCTGTAAAGTCCACTCAATCATAGAACCCTAATATCTTGTTGGCCCTGTCCAACACCTCCCTCTGGCCCTTCTCCAACTCTGCAACTGCACTGTTCCACTCCTTCAAACCCATAGCCCTACACGCTTCCACCCCTACCAAGCCCTCCATATCCTCTACCTTCACACGGCCTTTGTGTTCACTTTCGCCTACGCCACCGCCAAAGTCCGGACTAGGCGTGCCCTGGATAAACGTTTCTCTCTGGTTCAACAGACCTCGAGCATTTCCCTCCGTAAGTGGACAAGCCGGAATGTATAACACACTCGAATCCGACGTGCCCCCGTGCTTTTGATCCACCGCGTGAATGGTGTCGCAGTGCCACGCCACATAGTCTCCTGGACGGACGCGTGGGACATGAATCATCGTGTTCTGAAGATGCAGGTGTGGATGGAGGATTGGAGAGAGTTCCTGGCCGTGCCCGGGGGTAGCGCCTTGGAGGGCTGATGTGATTGGGGATTCTAGTTGCCAGTTTTCTGGTGCGAGGAAGGCGTCGGTCTGTGAGAGGGCTTCGGACGTCGACTGGGAATTTGCGTCCGTAGGGCCCTTCCGCGGGGTGAAGAAGGGGCGGAGGAGGTAGTACGCCGTTGCTTTCGCCAGGAGAGGATTTACCAGAAGTGTCCCTTCAAAAGGTCCAGTCGTAGACATGGAAAGCCAACCTTGATACATGCGGAACATGGAGCAGGCCCCTACTCCCTGGTGCAAGTCTGACACCACGGGTAACCTACAACCTGCCTCCCAAGGGTCGAACTTCTCCCACTGACCTTTCCAGACGTCCTTATACACATCTCCAAGACCATAGCCCCGCTCGTCCCACCGCTCTACGCTTCCACCATCGACATGCGGACCTAAGGCAAATTTGGCGTCACCGGGGAGCCGCATGCGCATGCGGTCGGCGTAGCTAGTGGGGTGTTGAGTTGAGATAGGGGCGGAGGGTGAGCTATGCCAGTAAGACATGAGGAAGCGCTGGGTTTTAAGCATGTTCGGGTGGCCTCGAGCGAGGATTTGGCTCCGGGACCAATAAAGCTCGAAGACCTGAGGCTTGTCTGGAGGGAAAGCTGATAGACTTAGCACAGGTGAAATAGAGCTCGTTGCGGAATGCATGCTTACCCTTTGTTTGGGGATTTTGCCGTACGTATTCCCTAAGATCTTCCTTCCACTTCAAAGCTTCCTCCTCCGAGACCACACCTCTTACAACCGCCACACCTCTGCTCCTTAGCTGCGAACTAAATTCCCCTGAAGGATTGTCCAGATCTTTGAAATCTATCTCCGGAATGACCTTCGATCCAAGTTCGACTATGTGGGGAATCTCTTCGCGCAAGTCTCGCAACAGTCGGTTCCACGACTCTTGAACTTCGTCTTCTTGATCGCGGATGAGACGCCGTTTCAAGTCGGCATATTCGGTGCACAATGGCTTAAAATCTTGCCCAGACAAGGATACAAAGGCATCAGATATATCCCCCGCACGCTTCTGAGCTTGTGTGGTTGCCGTGCGAAGCCGTGTTAAGCTCCGATTCGAAGCAGAATTCCGAAGACAACGAACTGAAGAGGATAGCATAATGAATGAATGCTTCTCAAGGCCCCGATCGTCAGTCTGGAGCAGCTGTGTGCCTTGCCGAACAATTGAAATCTCCCATTATATAGATCATCGTCGTCGAAGGAACCGTTTCAAGTCCTGGTGACACAGATCTACGAATTCCAGGATTCCGACGAGGTCAACGGAAATATGGGGTACAGGGTTGCGGGAAACTCTCGAATTGGTATAGATCCCTTCCCCGCCACATGGCTGGTGAACTGTGGCGCAGATCCATTATTCAGTCTTCAGAAACCGTTCCGACGACCGCGCAAATCCATTCCGACGCTCGAATCAAAGGACGAGGAATGTCTTAGGAGATACTCTTTCATCGTCGGAATGACGAAGGACCCGTCTGAAGCTGCCTCTCCTGATCCACCAGCCACCACCCCGCTTCTTGTGTACCTGTGAAGCCCGAGATCAGAGTGCCACGACCTTGAGCCTTGGGATAAAAGGCAGGCAGAATCGACGGGCCGTTTTGCCATTCACCGCTTTCCAGCGCCGTCCACAGGCGACCGGCAGAATGCGCCAATTCCTTATCCTCAGCGTGTGATGCTGCGAATATCTTCTCCGCTTCATGCGAACCGGCGGGGTATTGCAGTCTGGTGATGCTTCTTGGGTGACTTTGGCGTGCGGGTAGACGGACCTGAGGGCAACAAAAGCACACCACCTGTGTCGCAGAGCCTTACTGGGCGTCAATTAACCTTCTTGTCGACGCGTTAAGACGGCCGCGGCGGGACGCGCTCCGGTTGCAATGTGAGACGGTTGGGAAGATATATGAAGTTGATGGACCCGCATTTGGGCTTTCTCTGTTGATTTCCTCTCTTCTCCATACTCTCCGTTTTGCTCCTTTTGGAATCACTCACAATGACTGAAGCGTACTTGCCAAAGGGCTTCCTGTGGGGTTTCGCGACCGCAAGGTACGTCGTACAGGTCCCCCACCATCCGGGTCCAGCCCAAGAGCACCATTCCCCCGCGACAAACCCAAGCCGCCAGCTAAAAACGAGCATTTAGTTATCAGATTGAAGGTGCACCCCACGAGGACGGCCGAGCAGACTCCATCTGGGACACCTTCTGCCGCATCCCCGGTAAGATTGCAGGTGCCGGCTCGGGCGATGTGGCCTGCGATTCCTACCACAGAACTGCTGAGGATATTGCCCTTTTGAAAGAGACGGGAGCGAAGTCGTACCGTTTCTCGCTCTCCTGGTCCCGTATCATCCCTCTTGGTGGACGTAACGATCCCGTCAATGAGAAGGGGTTGCAGCATTATGTCAAGTTCGTCGATGACCTGCGTGCTGCAGGCATTGAGCCGCTCATCACATTGTTCCACTGGGATTTGCCGGATAACCTGCACAAGCGATATGGCGGCATGTTAAACAAGGACGAGTTCGTAAAGGATTTTGAAAACTACGCAAGAGTCTGCTTCAAGGCTTTCGGCTCCAAGGTCAAATTCTGGATTACTTTCAATGAGCCGTGGTGCAGTTCCGTCCTAGGCTATGGGACTGGCTTGTTCGCCCCCGGACGGACCAGCGACCGGAGTATCAGCGCGGAAGGTGACAGCAGCACTGAGCCGTGGATTGTTGGCCATTCGTTCATAATTGCGCATGCTGCTGCTGTGAAGGCATATAGGGACGATTTCAAGGCGAAGGATGGTGGTCAGATTGGTATTACTCTGAATGGTGAGTTCGTGACTTCCCTTTTTTCGTACAACAGCCATGGTCCATTCATCGTCGACAACTGGCGGAACGGCGATGCACCCAGCAACATTATCTGGGAAAGATAAGAGCGAAAAACCAGAGAGCCATAGAACCCAGAGCCCGGTCGACCGGACTGTTGTTGGACATCAGAGTTTGGTAGACTATGCTTTTCATAGCCCAGGGGAACTCTGTAGGCCATGCTGGTGCTTCCCACTTCAGAACTCCGGAGACAAGCCTTTGTTAGGCAACAACAGGTTGTGGGATACAGGCATGGTGCCATTGCCGGCCACATCTGTACTTTATCCACCCGCAGTACCCAAGCTAACAGCTCCACAGGAGACTGGACTGAGCCATGGGATCCCGAAGACCCCAAAGACATCGAAGCCTGCACGCGCAAAATCGAATTCGCCATCTCCTGGTTCGCCGACCCTATCTACTTGGGCAAGTACCCCGACTCGATGCGCAAACAGCTCGGCTCCCGCCTACCAGAGTTCACGCCCGAGGAAGTCGCCCTCGTGAAGGGCAGCAACGACTTTTACGGGATGAACCACTACTGCGCGCACTACATCAAGCACAAGGAGGGCGAGCCCGATATCGACGACCACGCTGGCCACCTCGACATCCTCCAGCAGAACAAGGCCGGTGAATGGATTGGGCCGGAGACGCAATCGACCTGGCTGCGCCCCTATCCTCTGGGTTTCAGGAAACTGATCAAGTGGCTCAGCGATAGGTATGGGGGCCCGACGTTCTATGTTACGGAGAACGGGACCAGTTTGAAGGGCGAGAGCCAGTTGCCCCTCGAGAAGCTGCTGGATGATGAGTTTAGGTGCGAGTATTTCAGGGGGTATATTGGGGCGTTGGCGCAGGCGCATGCACAGGACGGCGTGGATGTTAGGGGATATTCGGCTTGGAGTCTGCTTGAGTGAGTGCCTTCCTCCTTCCCTTTCCCCTTTTCCATCTATCTTTTGTCAGTCTGAAGAAGCGGGTTGTGCATGGTCAAAGACTCGACATCGCTACTGGTTGCAGTAATGTTGGAGTTGGAGTTTTCGGTCTCCAGTGTCGGTCTGCACACTCGGAGCTGAAGCATGCTCGCCACCGATCTTTTTTTTCGAGCAACCAGTTGCCACAGGGCATGCATGCCAGGAGCTGAAAGCTGTCGCCACTGACGGTGTTCTTCGGGAATGCTCCAGGTGTTATGCACACACGGAGCTGAAACCCCATCGCCACCTCATGGCTGTCCGCTAAACTTACCTTCCCTTTCCTTTTTACCGGTGGCTCTTCTGCCCTTCTTTTCCTTTCTTCCCTTCTTCCCTTCCTTTTCCTCTCGCACGAGGTGGCAACTTGCAGTTCCCATTTTAGCAACCCATTGGCAACCCATGCTAACACGCTCATGCAGTAACTTCGAATGGGCCGAAGGCTACGAAACCCGCTTCGGCGTCACCTACGTCGATTACGAGGGCGGCCAGAAACGGTACCCCAAGAAGAGCGCGAAGGAGATTGGCAAAATCTTTGAGAAGTACATCAAAAAGGAGTAGGCCCCGTCATGGATCCTGGTATGAGGCCCGCATGTGGCGCGTACTGTACGACCAGCGAGGGCATCGAGGAGGGAAAGAACTTGGAACAGCGGCAGAGCTTCCAATGAAGGGTCCAGGCAAAGGGGAATTTCCCAGCCGTGTTTCTAGCGTCCCCGTAGAAAGTTCGATAGTCTCCGTTTCGATGGATCTTCTCACGAGCTTCTAGCTTCCATCTCCGCGCCATGGGATGGAGGCAGGAAAATTGTTCCATGGTCACTAGTATCGCATTCGCAATGATGATGAACTTTATTGCCAGCCGTCCTCGTTTTTGTTGGTACCAACCGAAGTCTAGTGTGTCCCTTGGGTTGCCGATCAAAGTTAGTAAAAGTAACCATAAGCCTGACGGTCGCCTGAAGCGCACTACTGGCTCTGGGGAAGTTGAACCTGGGGTCAGCAACCCGGAAGTTTGAGCACAGCCTCTTGCTGACGGCTGGTGTGGGAGTATCATGAAATCAATCCGCCATTTCCGCCACTGTCGTCCCAGGCGGCAGTCGGAACGTGTGTCGAGTTCTGCCAGCGTGCGCCATCATGCAGGTACTGTTACTTTGCACTCGTCATCGACACTGTGAATGTTTCTGGCACGATGATTCTCGCTCCCCGGAATTGCCCAAGTGCATTAACGCATCCAAGAATTGATGCGGCCCTCGCGATCCCCCCAACAAAAATCTCGATCCATCGAACTTTGAAGATTGAAGAAGCCAGGATCCCCCTTCCATTGCTCCCCAGCAATTCGCTAACACGAAGCTAAAGCCCATCGCCAACAACCCCAAGGTTCGTCGTGCACGATGAGAGACACCTGCGCAAGCTGCCGTGCGCACGCGTTGAGGGGACGCTTACCTGCGTCGCGAGCTTGGCAGATCAATTTTTGGGAGGTTGGTGGACTAGCGTTCGGTTCCCCTGCCATGGCCCTGCTGGAAGGGTGTATAAGGTTTGGACAGTGGAGTTTCACGATGATGGGGTTTCACGGGTTCACGGGTTCACGGCTGACTTCCGTGGAGCTGCAACGTGTTGTGGGCAAAGGTTTGAAGTTGGCAGTTGCAGGCCTGCGAGCTTCGAAGATCTGGGGTAATGATTGCGTGGTGGGTGTTGCTCGGCTCGCTTTGCATACCTTGCCGTGCGCGAGGGTTGGAAAGCATGAGGTCGGGTGATCTATTGAGATTGAAGAATCGGTCGGGGTGTTTGAGAATCGCCTTGTTGTGGTTTTCCGATGGATTCAACAAGAGGCGTGCATGCTGGTGAAGCGACCCTTCTGCGTCCATATGGACAAGTCTACCTCTGTGGGATTCTGGACCTATGTACTCGGTACAACGGTGTGTGACCGTCGGCATCTATCTTCGGATAGGTGTGCTTCATCGGCATCTCCGAAGATGCCGAAGGTCTCTTACACGGTAGAGGCTGGAATCAGAGCCGAAACATAGAAGTGAGACCCTAATCAGATTCGAATTCCGTAGGGCTACTCCACTCTATCGGGGGATATATCTTCTTCGGGAGATCGCTTGTCTCTTTCCACTGCATTAGCCTCGTCACACAAACTTACCTACACTAACTACCGACAGCATGCAGGCAGCAGAGCTGCAGAAGATGATGCAGTGACGTGGAGTGTCTGGAAAAGACGGAGACTTCCGTTGAACTTCATTATCTAGAAGCGGCCGCGAGGCCGGTGTGAGTCGGCCTACATGTACTGCACTCTAGATGTCCATGTAAGGAGAAGTATGCCGACAATGCCCAAGCGAAGTACGAGAGTTGCAGGTGATGGAAGTATGGAGAGAACATAGAAGGGATCTTCAATCGAATGCCAGATCGATATGAGGCGTGGTTAGGTCTAACCTAATATCAATTCCTGGGGCATGGTGAAGCGAATGGTAGGTGGGTGACACAAGATCGGTTGGATATGCTGGTACGGAGTGCGACGGCCACGAAACCTTGCGAACGTGCTTCGTAAATGTTGAATTGGCGAAGAACGTTTACAGAAGCTTTTCCGGGTCTTCAGGAAGGCCATTCTGATATTCTCAAGCCTCCAGCGAGCCCTGTATCCAATCGATAAAGTCGGCATGATGAGTCCGCAGGGTGGCTGCCCGCGATCTCGTAAACAGTGGCTCCATGTGGCGCCAGAAATAACTCGAGACCATTGAGGGCGCGGCTTTTGAGTGGAAGCACACGCTAGACGAGTCCCCAGGCCTGGGTTCTCACCGATTATACTTTTGCGATCGACGACTAGACAGCATCTAGCCGTTTCAACCCTGCATCCATCGCAGACGCGCCTTTCCAGGCTTTCCAAGTTACGGAAAATGCGTTGCGCAAAGTTAGCTGTCCCCACCGCCAATTGCGCCATCAGAAAGTGGATTGGCATCGTCATTCGACTACCCGGAGGCGGTAATCTGGCCCTCCCAGGACTTGTTGGCATGCTGATGGGATGGCCTTCAATCAATTTGGTTACTCGTGCAATCGAATTGGCCCGCCCTCCTTCTGGCGTTCCATAACCATCATTATGCAAAACGACAGGATCGGCGATGTTGCATTTACGAAAAGGAAAAGTGGATCGAGTATGCAGCCCCAAGAGGGCTATGTGCCAAGCTGTGGCGGTCCCTCAATTGGCGTTGTGCCTCAGTAGCCGCAAGATCGCCCCCAGCCTTCGAGTAGACGAAGTAAGCGGAGGTGAATGATTGACCGGTGGAACGCCTCATCGCAATGGCGATAATGTCCGCAATCGCGAGCGAAAAAGGGGAGCCTGGTTGGGTAAATGGGCCGTAGACCAAGCCAGATATTCCTGTGGAAAGAGCCATCTTCGACAGCAAACGAACACCTATAAAAGAGCAGCTAAGATGGGCCGAAGGGCACGTGGATTCGGCCAATTTCACAATCGAAAAGTAAAGGCGACGAGCTAGCCAGTTCTATAGTGGTTCATCCAGGGTCCCAGTCGTTTACGAAAGAAGTGAAATCACCTGCAGGGTTCGGGTATATCAGCACGCAATTATAACGGTCCTAGCAGTCCTAGCTGGTGTTGAGCAATAATAATAATACTGTGTAATGGGAGACGAGGAGTTGAGGCCCGAGGGTGTCAGGGTGACGGGTTGTCTCGTGGCTCCCCTGGCTCCAGCTGTGGGAGAATCCAGGGGCAGGCCCTGGAGAACAAATCGGAGCTTTCGTAGAGGAAAGCGAATCTGCAAGACGACCGTGGTTCGCACAATAACACGAAGGACGATTGGACGACGAGACACGTGGGCAGGAGTATTTTGGGGGATGCTCGTCGTGAAGATGTTTCATTGTAACCAGGAGCAAACCCACCCCCAGCAAGCTGCCGGCACTCAATAACGGTTGAGACGCTGGCTGGAGCATCCAGGAAGAGCAGGTTGTTGCTCTGAATGAGGGTGTTTGGGGGCTGGGAGGCTCGGCGCAGGGTGCTCGTTTGGGCGCACTGCAGTGATCGTCGTTGTGAGCCTGGTTCAGGGGTGAATAGTGAGGGAACTGCGACAGTGTTGCTCAGGCCAACGGCTTGCGGGACCTTGCCGGTGTCAGTTGAGAGCAGAAACCGACTTCTGGCGGCGGCGTCACGGCGGCGCTGGGAGTTCTCAGTTCTGGGACAGGTCCTACAGGAGCACATGTCAGTGCGTGTGTCGAGGCGAGGCGAGGCTGGATATAGCATTATTGCTGGGCGTGGCAGGCCTGCCACGATGGTTGGGACGATGGGGTGGAGCACTGGAAGAGGGATGGACCATGGTGAAGGCTGAAGGGGCCTAGGATGGTGCGCGCGGAGGAAGGGTGGAGGGTCACGGTGTGATGGGTGCGAGACTGCGAGACTGACCTGCCCCACATTAGACACAGAAAAAATAAAGTTTCCCTGTCGGCCCCTGACCCCTGCCCGCCCACGTGGTTGCTGCTGCTGCCCGGCACCGGCGGGATTCGCTCACCCGGCGCCCGTCTTCTTCGACTGCACTCACACTATGTACTCACTTGCTCACTACTCCAGGGCTCAGTGCTCTACGACTGGTCCTCGCCTCACCCACCGCCAAAAACCACCGTGCTCTCTACTCGCGACCTTCTGCGCCCTGTGGCCCTCCAGCGCCATGGGCCATGGGCCATGGCTCTCTCTGCTCCCAAGTCCCAACAACCAAACCAGCATCCCTCCGGTGGCCCTTGCTGCCAGTCTCGCGGACCTCGGGACGCGCCGCAGAGGTCAGAACTGGGCGCTGGGAGCTTGGGAGCTGGGAGCTGGGAGCTGGGAACTGGGAACTGGCAGCTGGAAGAATTGCCTCTCCTAAACCGAGCACTAACTTCTCCAAGTTACCACCTCCGTAACTATCAGTAGTGACAAAGCTGTTGAATCTTCAGCAGAGATTACCAGACGCCCTCCGCCACCAGACGGTCAAGTCTCCAATACTGTGACGCTCCAGCAGTCCAGTCCAGCAGTCCAGCAGTCCAGCAGTCCAGAGTCCCGCAGTCCCGCAAGCGAAATGGTCGTGATAAGCGTCGCCAGCAGTGGCTTTTTGGATCCTGTCTTCCCTCGTGGCACGGTGGCCCACCCTGGAACCGGCCTGGGTCCACTCTGGCCGGGCATCATCGTGTTCGAAACGGGAAGTGGGCCGAGCCACAGCTTTGCCAGTCGCCCTTTCTCATCATCAGCGTTGCTCTACCCTACCTGTGTGGCTACTGTGGTAGTAGTGAGACCGCGGACCCCGTACCTATGCAGTCAGATCACCGCTTCCCCACGTCTGCATCATACAGTATGCGGAATGCCGCACACAAAAGGGTCAGCATACCAACTTGCATCAGCGTTACACCAAGCCCGACCTGCGCCTGCAACTGCAACTGCAAGGGCAATCTGAGCGATGCACAATTGCAGCCAGTGTGTGCACGTCGCCTAACAAGCTTCGCCTCGTGGGCCTCGTCAAGGTTTGATGCTGAAACTTATCCCCCGCAGACCGCTGCGTGCTGGGTTACCTGGGTTCCGCCGAGTTGGGAACAACGTGCAGCCATCCGGCGGGGGGTGAAGGCCAAGGAACGCCGCTAGCGGACAACCTGGACAGCCTGGACAGCCTGGACGACAGGCATTCTGGAGGGATGCCATGATAGTACGCTATAGTCTCGCCGTGTGGGCCAGATTCAGAACCCCTCTGTTCCGCCCTCGCCAGTCTGGCAAGTCTGGCAAGTCTCATCCTGCTGCTCTCTATTATTTGACTCCGTCCCCTCCTAGGCTCCGCTCCAATTGCCTGCCGATTTAGCCTTCCACTTTCATCCATCCTCAACACGGGCCCCTCTGGACGCTGACAGATCGTCCTCACCCATTTGTATCCTGGAGACCGCCCACCTCCTTCGAGCTCCACCCATGACTTCAGTACTCCAGTACCGCGACCCCATCAGCTATCGAAGTCACGATCTCGTGCATTCGACCAGCTTGGTTCCCCCGCCCATGGCCAGTTTCAAGAAGACTCCACCTGCCGATGCTGGCTTCTCCTCAGACAGCAACTCCAGGAAGGGCGAGACTCCCGGTGCCAAACGGCGCCCGTCAAGAGCAGGCACTCGCAGCGTGAGCACCCTCAGCGCCGCCCAATTGGAGCGCAAACGGGCAAACGATCGCGAAGCACAGCGAGCCATCCGCCAGCGGACAAAGGACCACATTGCCGACCTCGAACGTCAGATCCAGGAGCTCACCGCTCAACGCGACACCGGCCTCTCCCCAAAGATGGATGAGTTGATGCGGCGCAATCAAGAGCTGGAACAGGAGAATGCAGTGCTGCGGTCAAGATTGTCTCATGCAGTAGCCGCCTTGGGAGTCCCAGAGCAAGGCCCAGGTACGTTTCTCCCCTTTTCCCGCTTCATTGAAGAAGAAATGCTTGGACCACTTCCGCCTGGTCCACTTCGAATCCGCCTCGAGCGTTCCTTCATCACAGAGCAAGTTGGATCGATCATCTTCCGCCACTTTGACGCATTCTACTCTGCAAGTCATCGACGAAGAAGCTGACAATATGTACAGACGGCAGTGGACTCCTTTCTGCAACAGGCGGAGCGACGTCACCTAGCGACCGCATCCACATGCTCAGCCAACCGAGACCCTCTACTGGAACACCTCGGAGTATGCACTCGGTCCCAGAAATGGCAACTCCCGTATCCCAAGCCGCACATTGGGCGCCTTCTCATGCCTTTCCGGGCAATGTATCGTCTTCTCATCTGCACGGGACGGCAACCACGGTTGACGTTCCAGTGGCGTCCGATGCGGTCCACTGGCCACAACAACGGTCCCAATCCTTCCATCACCCGGGCACTATGCCGATGCAAGACCAGACTCTGCACGCAATGGACTCTTCAGCGATGTCATATTCGAACCCCTACGGCATGGAAAATAGTGGGCGCTCCATGTCTTACCCGCTCGAGAATCCTCAGCTTGTCACGTCGCAAGCTATGCAGACCACGGGCTACAATACACCCACGTCCGCCCGATCGCCTCACCCTTCAGATTTCCAACGACATTCTCTGTCACTGGGTGCATATCCACCGGGACCGCATGCGGGAACTCAGCACCCTCAACAGCAGGGGCCCCAAACGCCATACTCGCCATTCCCTCCGGCTGCACACCAGAACTTCGTTCCTCAGGCCAGCCACCCTGGAGAGATGCAGCCATTGATGGCGCCGCAGTCGCAGCCACAGCCGATGGGGGAGCCGAGCCACATGATGTACCAACAGTATCCGCCCAATGTCAAAGTGGAACAACCGCAGCACTACCAGGCGAACATGAAGCTTGAACATCACTGATTTTCTGGGCTTGTTCTGTTTGGTTGCCTCGAGGACCGGAAGCGACGCCCCGGAATGCACAGAGTAGCGGTGAGCGACTCCGGTTCGGCCGCGGGACGGCTCGCGGCGTGGGCCTCAACCCACGAATAACCTGGAGAGACCTGGTTAATGCAATGAAAAGCAATTCTCTGAGGATGCGATATGACCGAGGCGTGCGGTTCTCCATTTTCCGTTGCTGACGAGGAGGGCGACGTGATTCTTTTCGGGGGGACCGTTGGGCCTCCGAGCCTAGGCTATCGCTTCATCTTAGCGTTGATGGCCGCGCAACGCAGCAACAGTCGCAAATGCCAGGATGACGACGTTTCTCAGGAGAGCCAACAGGCAATCAGATAAACCCTATCACCTCACTTGGACGTTGCACGTCTGCATTATTTTCCAAGGTTGCCGAACTACTGCCGCTGCCGACGTCGGGATGCCGATTGTAGCAAGCTGTCAGCAGAGCTCCCCCCATTCGGAAAGTTCAACGTCTTGCAATTGTACAGCATGTTGTCAGATGTGACATTCTACCTTTGCATTTTAATTCTTATTCTACCAATTTCCCATTTTGTACAAGTACCTTTTGTCGCATTTTGGATGTATTTGTACGGCACAGCGCATATTGTTTTTTTGGGTTGGAGTTTGGAGCGTTGCATTGTAATCAGATACCACACATCATTCTTGCATTCTTACCGAGTAGTCGAATCCTATCACAATCACAGCATTGCATCACATGCCTTTCATTTCTCGGTCCCCCCTCGCAGATATCTCCTCAGATTCAACGCATCACCTCACCAAGCTCACCGTTAAGGGATCTAGAAAACGCCTCGAACTATCGACTCCACCTCCAACACCTCACCATGGCGATATGCCTCGCTCCCCAAAACGACGCTACCGTGGTACCCATAATGCCGAGTCACCGCCGACCGCGGACGCGACCAGCACCAGACGCTTCCATGGCATCGGAGAAGACGCCGGACACTTATTAGCTAGACGACAACACCACCACCACCACTCGGCTCAACCACGCTGCCAAGCGACGTTGACCCCTGACGCCACACAGCGCCACAGCCACGCACGGTCGCCCATGCACCACCCGGGCAGTGACCAAACGGTCCAAACCCACGCAGCCCATGGTGCCCACGGTGCTCACGGTGCCCTCGGTGTGCCCACGGTGTGCCCACGGTGCCATGCCACGCGACGCACGAGGCGAGAGAACCGGAGAGCCGGTGCGAAGGTGGGGAGCCAATGGGAGGGAGACGTGCACCCAGGGACAGTGGGACACACCAGCGCAATTTCACAGAGGAGCGTGCGTGCTGGGACTCCTGGGACTCCTGGGAGGAGACCGACCTGAAGTTGAGGGTGCGTCATGCGTACCTAGGTGATTAGTACAGTAGACTATTGGCACGGAGAGACGGCGTCTCGGAGACGACTGTTTTTGAGCGGGGCCTCAGAGCGGAAGGATTGTGGCATGCTCCCTAGATGGTAGGAAGGCTTTCTGTCCTCTTCTGGATGCTTTCTGGAAAGGGCGGGATCGAGACGACGCTTGTGGTTGATGGTGGGATTTTTTTAATTTTCTAGGGGGGAGGAAAAGCAGTGAGGAGCGAATGGTAATGGTGAGTACTCCATACTGTATACACCAATAACATGGAATTCGAAATCATTTCTGATGCTGATCAATTGGAGATATATTGTTACGCTAACATCACTGTGGTACTGTAGTGTTGATTGGAGTTGCTGGCTTCCACCTCTCCGTACTCCGCCTACTGTACATGTACCACCGTCACTCTCTCCCTCGATGCAACACTCCCTTTCGTCGGACTCGTTCTACAGAGCACCCCTTTTTCTTCCCCCTTCGCTAGACGAGACAAACCTATAACAACACTTCTATACGATTTGCAGCCAACAAACATTGCCATCATGCCATTCTTGCCCAACAGCGCGATTTTAACGCATATCTTGCTCCTTCACGTTAGGCGACCTGGGTAGTGGCCTGCTGCGCTCGGATCTGTGCAAGAAGCTCCGGATACTGTGGTAGAAAACGTCAGCAACACCGCTCATCGGAGGCCTCGAAATCTCGGAATGGAAAGACGGGAAAGACGAAAGGAAAGAAAAATAAAATAAAATAATGGACGAGGGCGGAGATAGGAACACTGGTGGTTCCGAGCGGATGCAGGAAACCGAAAAGAGGAAGCCAGTGCTTTGCTGGAGAAACGCTCGAGCGTTCCGTTGCTGTTGCAACAACATGAAACACATGGACGACGGCGCCGAAAGCATCCCAGCCAAACCCAGAACAGCACACGCAATCAGCACCGCTGACGCGATGCCCAACCGTTCCCAGGGGTAGACACGACAGATTCAGATTTGTCCCCAGCGATACCCAAACCAGGCAAAAGAATGGCAAAGCAGTCGAAACGGCGCTACTTACCCATCTCTCCCCAACATCCGGGTGACTCTTGACCCTATTCATCAACGTCGCCTCTCCCAGATGGCCCCACCGCCCCTTCACAAACGTGAACTCGACATCATCCCTCCGCTGCTTGCGCGCCTCGTCCCTCAACTTCAACACACTCTCGGGCACATCCATGGCTTCGAACTTCGCATCGTAGCTCACCCCCTGGAAGAACGGCACCGAGTATCTCGGCCCTTCGCCTCGTCTTGGGCTCAAAACTCGGTGCGTCGTCGATGCACACACGCCATCGGTGAGTGCCTCCATGCCCTGGCCTATAGCCACGACCAAGGTGCCCGGGATGGGTTTACAGTCGACCCACTCGCCCCGGGCATTTTGCGCCTGGAGGCCCGGTTGATCGCTCGCCTGGAGCAGGTAGCTGCTCAGCATGCTATCCTTGTGGGGGCCCACGCCCTGCCTCCGTACCTCCCACCGCTTCCGCTCGTCCACGGTCGCCCCCGCGGGCAGATCCGCCACGTCGACTTCGGGGTACTTTACGATCTTCAGCTTGTGCTGCTGGTCTCGGTCGAAGAACTTGTCGAAGGCGGTAGCGGGCAGACCGATGGCTTCGGCGATGAGGGACGTGAAGAGCGTAGAGATGCCGGACATGCGGGTCATGTAGTCCTCGTAGACGGGGCGGAATCGAGGTAGGTAGTTGGCCGAGGGCCATTGATTGGGGGCGAGGAGATTGTGATAGAGGGGTGCTTCGGGGCCTGGGATGGGATGGGGAGTGGAGAGGTCCAGTTGTTCTCGATGGTCCGGGTTGTGAGCTGTAGTTTCGTTGTCGAGCTGGAGGAGAGGTTAGTCGGGATTTCGAGGAGACCGGAGAACATGGAATGTGTAGAAAAGATGGGAATCCAATCTTTGTTCTTCCCGTAGCCAGACTAGACTAGCCTGTGTACCAATATCACATTTCCTATGCAAGTGGGTGGCATCTTCCCTGAAACGTCCAATTCCACTACGACCCAGAGCCTTTCGTCTCTATTTCTCTGATGGATGCAAGCGTAGTCAATCCAGCTCCTCTCCCTTGGGAAAATAATATCTATACAACACGCAAAACAATCAAAATGAACTCACCCTACTCCACCCCAAGAAGCTCTTCTCATTCTTCATCTCAATCCTTTCCTTCTCCTCCAGCGGCAACTTCTCAAAGAAATCTTTACCCTCCCGGATCACATCCTGGATCAGGGAATCGGGAATCCCCGTCTCGGAGAGGTAGAGGAATCCGACGTTGAGCAGGGCGTGGCGCAGGGAGGCCAGAAATTGCGGCTTCGTCTTGGGATCCAGGGCCTGCGAGAGGGGCAGGATGGGGATTTCCGTGAAGGTCTGAGGAGGCGGCGAGGTGGACATTGTGGAGGCGTCGCACGTGTTGTGATACGGGGGAATGAATGAACGGTCTCCCTGCTGTCTTTCCTTCTCTCCTCTTTCGCTTCTGGACTCCTGGAAATCGATTCTGTCGCGCTCTCTAAGAAATCGGGTGTACTATTATTGTTTTAGTATCCAAGCGAGAGGCGTCGTTGATACTCGGCCCGATCGCGGAAGGTGGTGCTATACACAGTATGGTGCCTGAGAGTGGGGCAATCGCGTCATCCATGGATGGAGCTTCTATCCGAGGAGCTCGAGCTATGGCGGGGCACGTCGTTCGATGGAGCTGGTGCGAGGGGAGTGATGGTGGCGTTATCCGAATGGTTCAAAAGATAATGCCTGCGATTGAATTCTGAGCCGCGGGCAGCCGAGGAAGGTGGAAAGATTTCCAGAATGGGGTTTACTATATGTGTTGTTGCGTCGGGCCTGGATCCAACGGGGTATCCGGAAAGGCTACTGGGAGACGAGCTCCAGGGCGAGGAACAGCGCTGCGAGCTTCAAGCGCGCAAACTTCAAAGATGATCATTATCATTTCGCGGGACCGTAAAGCTGCCAAGTAGAGGACGACGAGTGGTGCTGTGGGGTACGGACGGCTCCTCCTACGCAGTATTGCAAGGCAGAAGGCGGCGTATTCAGCAGCAATAATATGGAGGATACACCAGCAAACTCGGACTTTCTAAAAATCCTCCAAGTTTTGCGCGCCTGCAAAATGACGTGGTCGCACCCTCCCACAGTACAAAGAAGTGGCGAATGGCGAATAATGAAAAGCATCTGGCATCTGCCACCATGTCCTGTCCAACAAGAACAAAAAGAACCACTCCGCGGAACGAATCATTTCCGTGGCGTCAATGTGTCGCACAAACCCCAACTTCCAATCCCTACAACCCGGAGACGAACGCTGTACGACGCGAGCATGAGGTCAGTGCTGTGCGATGGGGGTCTACCGTCTGACCCATCCTGGGATCGTATCGAACAGCGGAGTCCGAAAGCTTAGGCGTCCCCGCAGAGTGGTACAGAAACGGTCCTGCAGATGCATGGAGTGCCGTGCCTACATTGATTATGATTTGGAATAGATATAATATCAAGGCTGCAGAACTATGGAGGAGGCCGGCGGGTAAAGTCACGGGTATGCTTTAACTTGTGGGATGGAGGTATATGTGACTGTGATATAAACTGTAGTATATGTACTTCAGGCTGCTTCCTACAACGTCGACAAAAACTACGAGAGGACTCGATTTACGAGCATGGACTGTATATCTTGAAAGTGAGAATGTAGGCGCTATCATATTCTAGGGACAAGGAAATCGTGATATGATATAAGGTATCCAGAAGAAGTGCTCATGAAATAGTCGTCAAATGGAATCCGCCTAGCAGGAAGCACATGTATAAACTGCTCTGTTGTCTCCAGCCATCAGAACACTACCGAGCATGCTCAACCAAATCAGATGTGAATCTGAACCCAGTCCCTCACCTCCTCTTGAGCTCACGCCCACTCGGATGAAGCCCTCCTCATCGCTTTTCAGGTGGATAATACGCTGGCTGGCCCTGTAAGGGTTCACCGACACCGCTGGAGTAGCTCGGAGGGGCCGCATTCCCAAAGCCAATCTGGCTCACGGGACCGGCGGTCTGATTGACGGGAAGGCCGTCATTCTTCGCGTCCCCTTGCTTCAACTCCTGCGGGATTTCGCCTCCATCACCACCTCCTACGACGATCTCGCCGCCGCCCTTGACTCTGCCAACGACCATTCCCTTCGCAACGGACTTGATGACCGCGCGCCGGGAGACTCCAGTCACATCAATGTACACGAGGCCGACATTCTTAAACCCGCTTGTCAGGTCATTGGTAATGCTTCCGGCTTCAGGCCCATATTTGTGACCGACCACAGTGGTCGCCGCAGCACTACCGGTTGACAACAACGTCTTGCCAGAGTAGGCGATCCCATCTGCGACCGTGGAGAAGGCGATCATGGACTTGTTCAACAGGCCGGGTTTATACTCGGTGTTGGGGGTACCGTCGGGGTTCAGGCCCTTCGCGTGCTTCGCCTTCTTTCCTGCCATATTTGCACCAAAGTTCTGGGCCACTCTGGACACAGAGCCCACGGTCTTAGCCGAGAAGCCTGCAACGCCGCTGGTGAAGGTATTGATTTTCCGCACGCGCTCGTGAGTGGCAGGCTTGAATTCCATTGGTTTCTCGTTCGGTTTTGTCTTTTGCATGAAATTGTTGGCTCCCGATACCAACATGTTGCTCAGGTAACTCGATCCAGTGACGATGAGGCGAGAAGCAGCGGCCGCGTTTTGCACCAGGCCGGAACTCTGATAGGCGGGATGTCTTGCCATACGGAGGTAGTCTTCTTCCATGGGTTTGACGTCGATTCGCTTCCCGTCCGCGGATACCGTGATTTCGACGGGGTCTTCAGGCGAGGTTAGCAGCAATCTGAGGCCACGCGGGTGACGAACTTACTCTTCGACCCGGGCTTGATTCTCGGGTCCTCGACGATTTGAGCACCTTCTGTCAACTCCCCTACTACGCTCCCATTGTCCTCATCAACGAGAACAATTTCACCATGCTTGCTAGATCCAACGTAGCCCTCTCCTGGCGCATAGTCGGCAGGGTTATATGCTTTCGATGCACCCTTCTCATTCGGTGCAGGGGCTTGTGCCCGCTCCAGGAATGCTGTGCACTGAGCCAATATCGTCTCGAATGTGTCCACGTCCTCTTGTGTGACCTTGTCGGGGCCGGTGCCCAGCGGTGGAAACTCGATTCGCGTGAAGGCACCGCTATCGGGTCCCAGATCCCACCGGGGGATCAGGTAGCTGCGTGGAGGTTGATGATAGATCTGGGTCGTCGCAGGGAGAGGAAGGTCGAGTTCCGGAGGTAGATTGAGGTGTAAGTAGAAGTCTTCCTCCGGCGCCTCGTTCTGACCACGCGTATTGCTGAGGTCTGCGAAGGGTGAGTTCGTTGGGACCATCAGAAGCGATAGGGTTTGCGGCCCCGAAGGCGTCAAGGACGTCTCCTCGCCCTGCTGGATATGGTACGCCTTAATGCCATTGATAGAGTACAAAAGACGGGGGTCGCTGTGACTAGCCATGTTGGCGCCCGAAAGAATAGGGAGTAGTAGCGCTGGACGTCCTACAAGTAACGAGAAGATATAACCGAGAAGGTTCAACTGTGAGGTAGTTTGGGGTGATGCAAAGGGGGAAGAGGAAGAAAGGAGAGCAATGAGGGGTGAGGTCTATTTTCAGTGCAATGTTATGCTGCCCAGCCAAGCTGTTGTCCATCACTCCCACGTCGCCTTGGTCGCGCGCTTAACCTCGTTACGTCAGTCGTCGTAACCCCGCCTTCCCCTTTGCGGGAAGATCAGTGGCGTGCACCGCCACTCCGGCCCCACACAGCCACAGAGCCACACAGCCACAAATTAGCTGGACCGCAGATTTCCGCAGATTCCTGACCTTTGCCACCCCTCCTCCGATCCCATTCCCATCGTCGTATCTATCCGCTGGCCAAGCTCGATTCTTTGATTGTTGTTGATTAATTCAAGGCCTTCGAACTGAAGACGCAATCGAAACAGATTGGGAAAGGAGCACAAATCGACCTAGCTCTTCATCACAGCTTTCAACACCATCATGAGACAAGCTCGCTGCCATTTCGTCCAATCGTGTCGCCTCCTTTGGCCGTGAAAATGGACATGTAGCTCAATCCAAGACTTACCCGCGCAACAAGATCAGTTTCCAGTCATTGTGGGCCGTAAATCAAAGATGCCTCTCGTTCCTTTTCGGCGTCTTCGGCCTTTCATCTATCTCCCCGTTCGCGCAGCAAGGCTCATCAGACGTACCGTCTCTTCTTGCAGCTTCATTACGCTACATCATGCGTACTTCCTTGGAACTTGCCTGGTTTTCAGTGGCATCTTCTACGGAATCTCGACGCCTCGTGGGAGCGTCAGCTACATCAACTCCCTCTTCCTGGTAGTTAGTGCCATGACATTAACGTAAGCTAATAGTCTCGTTAGTCCTTAAAATGGTCAAAGCTGCATATGTATCTTCCTGTCATTTTAGATCTAGTCACGCTTCCTTTGCGGACTTGAGGAGAGGAAAGTGCTGACAAGTCCAGGGGCTTGAACACAATCGATCTGTCGACGATAAACACGGTGCAACAAATAATCCTTTTCTTTCTTATATTGATAGGGTCGGGTATTTTCGTATCCGCTTTCGTAGTCCATGTACGGAAACGGGCCTTCGAGAGTAGATTCGTCCACATTGAAGCTTTGCGCTGGCAGAAGCGGAGACATCGTCGTACATCAACAAGCCACCGCGTACCGTCTCGAGAAGATCCAGTACCCCAACCTCCAGAACGGAAACCATATGTTAGTGATCCTTCACAAAGTTCCACAAACAATGAGAAAGGGGAAGGCTCCGACCAGGGAAATGATTCCAGTCATCAAGCCAACTCCGGTGCCATTGACGCGACAGTGGATCCGGGGCGCCAGTGTTCGGATGAGAACGCCACTTCATCTATTCATCCCCCTGCTCAAATGGATGAGAACAATGTCTCTAATGCTTTTAACACCCATATACGTTTCAAGCCACCATTCGATCCGCCTAGGGATCTTCACTTGATCCCAAGCCATGGTGTTGGCGCTCATTCCGGCGGGGATATAAGGAGCAGATCGGGTAGCGTGTCCACTATCAGGAGACCTTCCCAGGTCGACGATCTTGCGGATTCAACGGCGCCCCATATTGGCAAGAAGTTCTTGTTGCCAACCTTTTCTCGAAACTCACAATTCCACCACCTCTCTGAAAAGGAACGTGAGCGACTGGGCGGATATGAGTATAGGGCCGTCCGGCTGCTTTCCTGGCTGGTACCCGTATACTTCATCCTTTTCCAACTCCTCGGATGCCTGGGCCTGGGGGCGTATGTCGCTAACAATCGACCCGATACTGCCCTGCAAAACGGTCTCAATCCATGGTGGGTGGGCAGTTTCTTCGCGGTTTCGGCTTTCAACAATTCGGGTATGTCACTGTTGGATGCGAACATGGTTGCATTCCAAAACTCTATCTACATGCTCTTGACCATGAGTTTGCTCATTCTGGCCGGCAATACCTGTTACCCTATTTTCCTTCGCCTCATCGTCTGGACGTTCTTCAAACTCATGCCAAAAGGAGAGAAGTGGCATGACCACCGTATGACATTACAGTTTCTTCTCAATCACCCCAGGCGATGTTACACGACACTCTTCCCCTCCCGACATACCTGGTGGCTGCTATTCGCCGTCTTCACACTCAATTCGATTGACTGGGTGGCATTCGAGCTGCTCAATCTCGGACAAGAGCCAATAGACACCATCCCCGCAAACATCCGCGTGTTGGATGGTCTCTTTCAAGCCTTTGCTGTGCGTAATGGCGGCTTTTACGTTGTCCCAATATCGAGCACCCGAATCAGCCTGCAGGTCCTGTATGTTATCATGATGTAAGTGTCAGGCTCCGGTGTAGGGAGGTCTTCATTGTCTAATATCGTCAAGGTACATCTCCGTCTATCCCGTCGTCATCACTATGCGTAACACAAATGTCTACGAAGAACGCAGTCTTGGGATCTACTCCGACGACCCAGAGTACCGCGACAAGCAGGAGGCCTCCGAGAAAAAATTCCTCAGCCGTTTCTTCAAAGGACGGTCACCATTCGATGCAACCACGCAGTACTTTGTGCGCCATCAGCTGCGCGCCCAACTCTCCCACGACATATGGGGAATAGTTCTCGCCATTTTCCTCATTGTGTGTTTTGAGGCTGGCAGCTTTGAGCGCGATCCTACCGTTTTCAGCGTTTTCAATATTATTTTTGAGACCGTAAGTGCGTATGGCTGCGTTGGTATCTCTGTCGGCTTGCCGGATAAGTCGTATAGCTTCTCAGGGGCATGGCGCACATGGAGTAAGCTTATCTTGTGTGCAGTAATGCTTAGAGGGAGACATAGAGGACTGCCGGTGGCGATTGACAAAGCCATCCTGTTACCAAGGGAGGAGGTCGATGCTGCAGAAGAGGACGATGCGCTGATTAGGGAGGAAAGGAGTGTCAGTCGTGGGAGGGCTGCGTGATATCCTGTATTATCGATAGGAGATCTTCGATGACAGCAGTAAAACAAAACACAGAGCTTTATATCCTTGGTATCCCCAATGAATTCTTTGTTGCAACTTAGCACAAGTTGGGGTCCTTATAAGGAGAGAAATGGAGTCTGATTTGGAAAATTCTAAGTGAACGGAATGCTCAAACCCATAAGTAATGAATGACAAAGACAACCTTTCCGATAACTCCAGCCCCACCACCGCTACTTAGATTCCCGGTGCCCTAGCCTTAACCCTACTCCTCGTCCGCCTTGCAATCGGGCTCAACTCTGGAGGGGGAACCACCTTCTTCTTCCTACCCCCCTTTGCGGCCTTCGTCGCCTGCATAGGCGGAGTTGCACGGGCAGCACCCTCACCCCTAGTTCCAGCGTCCGCCTCTCCACCATCATTTCCTCCTTCAACATCCACAACATCCAGAGTCATTCTTGTCGATTTCCGTTTCTTGGAAGCATTCGATCCCGAGCCTGTACTTGCGTTTCGCTTCCGCTTCCCTTTCCCCTTTGAGCCCTTTCGATGCGGAGCTCCGTCATCGTCGTGGTCTTCCTCGTCGGATGGGACGTATTCAAGCTCATCCCCTCGCCTATTTCCAATGCTCTTTCTGCCTCTACCTTTTCTCCGAGACGGGTCTCCTAAATCATCGTCACTGATATCTCCGAAGCCGTCGTCTTCGTCATCTTCGTCGTCCAAAGCTTCTTCAGGATTATATTTATATGATGGATCCTTGGAATGTGCTGTTCCCCGACCACGGCGACGAGGTGTCTTACTCCTGGCTTGCTTGGACTGTTCTTCCTCTTTCACGAAGATCTCTACCTCAGAAACAAGGTCGGCAGATGCTTCCTGCATCAGTACCGATTCTGGGACCCCGGCTTTTAACTCCGACTCTGGTTCCAGCTTCATAATGGGCTCTGCCTCCTGCGCCCGGATGGACACATCGACAGCCAGCTCCTTCGACTCCTCGACGTCTTCTATGAGGGTTGGAGGTGATGTAGGCTCGGCCATTCGAGCCTTTTTCTTGGGGCCGGGTTCTTCCTCCGCAACTTCTTGCAAAACCTTCTGCACCACCTTCTCTTCTACAATATGCTGCTGTTCCAGTTGCTCCTGGATGAGATCGTGAACGGAGGATTCAGAAGACGTCGATGTCGATTCCGTGCTACTCCTTTTCCGCTGCTTCTTTTTCGCTGGGGCTTCCTCCTCAACCTCAATATCACTCTTCCGTTTCTTTCCGTTGGGAATTTGAGCGTCCTGGGACGTGATAATAGGTTCATTTCCTCGAGCATCATCCGTGACATGTTTTGGAGATATCTGGACCCCGAACGCGGTCCCAAGACCCGGGAGCGTGAATACTTCGGGGTGCTCAGATCGAGACGCGGGAGTTGGTGAACTTGAACTTGAGCTCTCGCCGACAACGATGGTGACGCTCTTCAAGATGCTGGACTGCGAGGTCGGTGATACGCCTTGTTGAAATTCTTCCTCGGAGTGCTCGCCGGTTGGGTTTGGAGGCGTAGCTGATGGTGATTTTGCCTGAAAGATCTCGTTGCTTTCCTCAACCCGTGATGTATCAATGGGGGATGTCTCCTCTTCGGCGCTGGAAAACTTTTCCTGGAAAATATGAGGGGTCTGTGGTGAATAAATTGTGGAGGCCTCTTCTTCTGTAGCGACGTCCTCCGCCGCTCCCGCGCGTGCTTGGGATTGCACACCCTGAGCGGATCTCTCCAACTCACAAATATCTCTCAAGAACTTCTCTCTGAGTTCGACAACATCACGCTCCACATCGAAACCCCTCCAGAAGCCGGATCCATAACACTCTTCAATGATGTCCGTGAACCAATGCTGAGGGATCCATGTGTGTTCCATAGTTTTCGCCTCTTTCCATCCGAGAGAAGTTTTGACGTCTTCCTCTTTGCCCGCCAAGTCCGGAGAGGGATGCAAGATCGGAGCCTTTTCTTTCTGCCGCAGGCGGAGCCAGTCAACCACGAGTTGGATTTTATTTAAGAGTTCGCTCTTTGCGCCCGCTTCGTCCGTGGCAAGGTTCTCCACCCTGGCCAAGTCCTCCTGGAACTCTTCAATCTTCCGCTGGAGCAGGAGCTCCCACTTCTCTTGCACAGTGACAACCACACCATCAAGATATAACTTCTTCCTCCTCTGTGTTTCAATCGCGGCAGGACCCAGCTTCGATGCTAGCCTCTGTTCGGCTCCTCTTTCTCGCTGCATAGCCACCACAACGGCCACCTTTGCCTTATCAAATTCCACTTTCTCGCGGTTCTCGGTATGCTTAAAATCCTCGCCTGTGAACTTCCTCTTCGCCCTGTTGGCATTCTCCACCTCCGTAAACCTTGCAACTCTCTTTGGTCCCTCTTGCACCGTCACCCATTTTCCCCTCTGCGCCGGCCACACCCACGACCTTCTTAGGAATCTTCCTCCGGTCCAGACCGGTGCCTCAGGCATATGTTCAAAGACCTCCCTTCTCCCGCCAACGGCATCCAAACTATCTTCCAAATCCTCTTTTGTCTGCACGTGCTGTCGCTCATCCGTGAACTCTACCATCTCCCATCCAACTTCGACGTCAAGAACTTTGGCTAGACGCATAGACCCACCGATGGATAAATCGTCCAGGGCGGCAGGCATTCGTACGTTGAGGGTCGTGAGGCGAGAGAAAAGCAGGGCGTACTTTGTCCAGAATCGCTGCCATGCGAGGGACTCACGGGTGTACACTGCTTTGCGAGCGAGGTAGTGGAGGGGAGGGATGCCCGTCTCGCTATCCTCGACGTCGGAAGCGGAGTCCAAGGCGTGTGCATTTTCGCCGGCGGGAGGGGCGCACGCAGTGGTGGAGCAGGGGGCGAGTTTTGCGTATTCGGTCTGAGTTCTGTTGGATTTAGAGAATAGGGCGGATTTGTTGGCCATTTTCTGCTTTTTGTGGGGGCTGGATTTGTTCTTTACAGATCGTCGAGATAGTGGTTGTCGCTGAGTGAGGAAGGGACAGTCTCCTTTATTCACAGGAGGGGAGACCAGGGGCCCATTATCTTCTGGCTCCGAACTTGAGCCCCAAGGGCAGGGAACTTGTGGGCAAGTAGCGTGCGGTCGTCTTAACGGCTGCATGGCCTCAATCTCCCGCAAGCGCTTCTCGCCCAGCGGGTTTCGAAGATCGTAGTATATGCTCAGGGTATCGATGCTGCCGACTACGAGATCGAGATTGGCGTCAACATCCCTCGTTAACCAGTGTTGCCATTTTCGCTCGTCGAAGGGATAGCCCCAATAACTGCTCGACGTCCCAGCCTTCCGGCGTCCGATGAGCACATGTACCGGTATGTTTGCATTGCGCAGATAAGTGAAGTGTTTGGCGATCCGGGCGAGATAGTCCTTGCCAACGTCGCTCGTAATCATCTTCTCGAATGCTCTATCCACCCTTTCAGCCACCTCTTCCGGAACCACCAATGCGTCCCAATCAAACACTGGCCGCCAATTGAACCTGTCCTTTAGGAAAGTATAGATCCCCGTGAAATCATCGTTAGCAGTGAAGTCCCTATATCGCGTCCCCGAGCCCTCCTCATATCCCCACTGGGTCCCCTCCTCCTTCAACTGCACCAGCGCCAACGGATCCACAGGATCGTTACTCCTATTCTGCGGCTCCGGCTCAAGGGCAAAAAGGACCGGTTCACAGTTCCGCAAATCATACAATTTCTTCAGCATTTGCGGCAACGTGTTCGTGCGGTTGCGATCTGCGACATCGGTTTTCTCAGGGATGAGTATGTAAGGGGAATCTGGGATGCGAATGATTTCCTCAGAATCGTGGACATGCAGGTAACAGTCTTGGGCGTCAATGGCCATGTAGGCGAGGCGTGACTCTACTGTTACGGGACAATAGTACTCTTGTACGCTGTTGTGGGTTGGATCGTCCTCGAGTACGAGCGGGTAATTTGTTCCGCCGGTGGGGTCGTAGAACTTGTTGGTCTTTTGTTTGTACACGACATCGAGATGCAGATTGTCCTGGGTGGCTTTTTCTTGTTTGGCTTCGAGGGTGAGGTAGCGGTTTGCGGGTTTGTTGTAGACGACTTCTGGGGGTGGCTCCGTGAGTGGCTGTTTTTTGTCCAACTGGCCCAAGTACGCAGCCCAGTCCACTGCTTTCCCGACATTCTCCTCAATCTTGCCGTCCGTGACAAAAGCCACCTTCTCTTCATTGAGCGGCGGTCTAATTGGAAACGTTTGTATCCAAGCTCCCAAATCGATCCCCACCCGCTTGATCGACGGTTTGAATTGATGCAACTTCTCCAGAAAGAGTGGCAGGTAGTCGAAATACTGCCGTAGCTCTAGCGTACTGACGGTGTCGGGTGCGTTCTGCGCAATCCGCAAAATCGGCTTGCAGATCTCTTGGTGGGCGTACGAGCCTACCAGCGGCTGCACTCCCCAATAGTGACTGTCCGTCCCATAAGGAGCACGGATGGAAAGCGTTTCAAGCTTCGAGCATAGCGGCAGAATGGTGCTGAAGGGATCATTTCCTTCGTCTTTGAGCACCTGACGGCTAACGTATGAAGGGGTATGTTTCAGTCTTCTGACCACATTCCCAAGGCCCAACCACCTCAATCTTGGAAGAATATTCGGTTGCGCATCGGACGTTGGGTACCTGGTATCGGTATTCTGCAGAAGATGGACAACGCCATGCCAATCAACCTCACCCAACTCATCGGTCAGAGGCGACTGGCCCTCGAATGTTTGTATCGCACTGAGATCGAGTTCTTCGAGCGCAGGTAGCTCTTCGCAAACCCACTTCAAGTCCTCCGTTGTCATCCACCTCGCCAGAGCAATCCTCTTCACACAATTTCTTGTATCGTCATTAATCCTTCCTTGAAACATCTTCCACCTCTTCAAAGGGCTGGGATAGCTCGACCATACCCCACCGTTGACTCCGTACCCTCTCTCGCGGTCCCAGAATAGTCGTCGCTTTCTCTTATCGTCTGCTTGATAGGTGGAGTCAGTGTCGTACCAGTCCCAGTAAGTGAAGGGCTCGTAGAAGGCGTTATTCTTGATGTAGGGCTTCTGCCTTTCTCGACCGCCAGTGGCGATGTCGTAGGCGAAGATGGCTTCTCTTCCAGCATATTTGAAGATGCGATCTTTGATCTTCTCGTTCAGATCTGCGAAGGAAGCCTGTCGCTTTGCAGTTGCCATGTCGAAGAGCAATCAACAGAAACGAGAAAAAAATATGATTCCACGCCAAAGTAAAAGAACGTCCAGGCGAGGCAAGAAAGTTTGGCAATGGCACGTACAGAAGAGGAAGAAGTATTGTGAAACCAGACAATAACCCAGGAGTGAACCAACTCCTCACCTGAAGTTCACCTTCACCATCTTTCTTTGTTGCTCACAGGGCAGTGCCAAACAGGTGGATTCACCTTCATCCGGCAACAAACACAAAGGACAAAAGATGAGCAACGGGGACTATGGGATTGCTCTTTGTGGTGATGATCTTGGTGGCTGGAGCCACAATGGGAAGAAACAAACTCCATGATGTTGATGGTGTGTGGCAGTGATGCAGATGTCACCCTTGGGAGACAAGCATTCCAGCCCTGGAGGATTCCCGGTCCGGCTACCTAACTACATAGGTAAGAACACAGTATCTTTGAAACGGGTTGACATAAAAGAGTAAAAAGCGAGGGAGCATAAAATCTTCAGCGCATATGGAATACAAGATTTCTGGAGATTACTGTTGCAGTCTTTGCTCAGCTGGAGGTAATTTGTGAAGCAGTCACGTGCATGCTGGAGGAGACCTGTCTGGTACCTAAGTAGTGCCAAGGTGCTTGAGGCTTGGATGCAGATGTAGTCGCTTCTTGTATTCCATGTTGGGTCGTACAGCCGAGCCCAGGAATGCTGTGGGGTTTTGCATGTTTCATCCTCCCAGTTTTGATGCCGGTGAGGACCGACAATGGGCACACATGTCATCCAGGGACCAAGCAGTGAATAAATCAATTGAGGATATCGAGCTCGCAGCCTCCCAAGACTGAACCGTTGACAATGAGACACCAATGAAGTCGTCCTAGCAGCCAGTGCCTCAAGAACTAGACTGGTCCGTTACAAATTGCAAGGACTCCAACCACGACCTCGTGGCTGAACGCATATACCCATACATGAACAAATTGACAATTGCTCATTTCTGCATCATCAGCTGGACGAACTCGTTGTCTGTTTTTTTAGGGTCAGCTACTCATTGGTCGCGCGGTCTAGGGGTTCGCTTACAGTCAATCCGTCCATCACCATCCTGATCCGCCTCCCGGATCATCTCGTCAACTTCATCGTCGGTCAGCTTCTCGCCAATAGAGGTCATGACGTGGCGAAGCTCAGCAGCAGAGATGAAACCGTTGTTGTCACGATCGAAGACCTTGAATGCTTCCCGGATCTCCTCTTCGGAGTCGGTGTCCTTCATCTTGCGGGCCATCATTGTGAGGAACTCTGCCCTACAGTCAGCAAGCGCTTGTGCGAATTCCTGCGCAGACATCGTACCAGGGAAGTCAATGGTGCCGTTGTTGTCAGCATCCACCTCGTTGATCATGTCCTGGAGCTCGGACTCGCTGGGGTTCTGGCCGAGGGAGCGCATGACGGTGCCCAATTCCTTGGTGGTGATCTGACCTGCAAGCCATCGCCGTCAGTAACGCGCTGCGAGGCTACACGTTTGGAAAGTATGTTGAGAGCTGAAAAAGGGGTCCAGCTCTCGGATTCTACCGCCGCAAAGTATACGAACAGACGGAGCTCGTGGAGCTCGTGGGAAAGCGTGCGACGACATCAGGAAGGGAGGGAAGGGACATACCATCGCCATCTTTGTCCTAACAGAGCAAATCAGCAAAAGATCAAGGAGGGCTGAAGATGCATGACGCGGCCAGGCAGCAGTTGATTGCTGGTGGGCAGAAGGGCAAGGGGCACTTACGAACAGAGAGAAGGCCTCCTTGAACTCGGAGACTTGCTCCTCAGTAAGAGAATCGGCCTGTTAAGGTCGGTCAGCTCGTGCGGCGGGAAAGGGGTGGGTAGGCTTGTCGTGTTTTCCTCGAGGGGCGGGGTATGGACCAGCATTTCGCGGGGAGAGGACGCACCATGGCTGTTATATGTCGCGGCGGCGCAATGAAAGCGGAAGGGCGAGATTATCGTCTGAGACGTTTGTATGCGATCGCTATGAATGGGAGGCGCGGTGGGTGGGAAGTGGAGAAGCTCAAGGCTCAGGTGTAGATGCGGCTGGGTAGGCGGGGAGCGAGTTGAAGTGAAATGAATGGCCAGAAGGCTGATGTGTCCCGCTTTCCCGTGTTGGGGCCCGCGCTTTCCAAGGTCCTTGAAAAGGGCCGTTAAATTCCCCGTTTCGGAGTGGCTGAAGGCCGCTAATTAGTACGTATTTCTCGGCTTGGGAACAGCAGAGGCAGAGCCGCACCAGCACCCAGATCATCATCCAGAGACCCAGAGCTCAGCCACTTCAACCTCTATCACCACCGTTCACTCCTCCGCTAGACCGCTGCAGCAGCTCGCGGGGCCATGTTATAGTTGCTGCACTGCCCTTCTTTACTCCTGCGCCATGTGGCGCGACCGAACGAACCTGTACGCCTTGTCTACAGCTGCTGCACTCCCCCTATAGCCTTGCACAGATGCTGACGTAGCTCAACTAGCTATATTTCCTATCGCCAGTCCTATTCACACCACCCTGCGAAGAGAACGCGATATGGCGGCCCCGCTTCCAATGGCTTTGGTGACAGCGGGCGTGTCTCCGAGGAGCGGCTCGGGCTCATGTCTGGCGGAGCGTTCGAGGATGACGGCGATGCAGTGATAGAGATGGACCTGCTACCGCCACGCTGGCTTGACATACAGGACGAAGTCACAGAGTACCTTGCCGAAATCGCAAAGCAGACCCGGAAACTCGACCAGCTTCACCAGAAGCATGTCCTTCCAGGTTTTGATGATGAGGATGTCAAGAAGCGCGAGGAAAGGGAGATCGAACAATTGACGCAGACCATCACTCGCGGGTTCCAGAAATGTCAAAAGGCCATAAAGAGAATAGAGATAATGGTGCGGGACGCGAAACAGCAGGGCACCATCAATCAAGGAGAGGAAATAATGGCCCGGAATCTCAAGATATCGCTGGCCACTCGCGTGGGCGATGTCAGCGCTATGTTCCGTAAGAAGCAGGCTGCATATTTGAAGAGTACGTGGTTGTGTCCAGTTTCCTGCGCCGCTGGCTAACACGCGACATAGAACTTCGCGATCTCGGGGGTTTCGCCTCACCCTTTCGTTCCGTCACACCCGTCCAGAACCCTTATAATGATCCTGCGCTACAGGAGTCAGACGCAGACCGATCCTTCTCGCAGTCCACGCTCCTCCAAACCAAACAACAGCGTCTTCGCCATGACCCCAATGAAGCCTTGATTGCACAGCGTGAACGTGAAATCGAAGACATCGCCCAGGGCATCATCGAATTGGCAAACATCTTCCAGGAGCTACAGACCATGGTTATCGATCAAGGAAGCATGCTTGACCGGATCGACTACAATGTGGAGCGCATGGCAACCGACGTCAAAGAGGCGGACAAGGAGCTCAAAGTAGCTTCCGGTTACCAACGGCGGAGTATTAAAAGGAAGATCATGCTCCTACTTGCGATTTTGATCGCAGGTGTGTTCATCCTTCTCTCTCTAAAGCTGAGCCGCAAGGGGGACAGCAGCCCTCCCCCTACACCAATTACCCCGCCTCGTGATGCTCTGCCGCAAGATTCCTTTCCAAGTCTCCAGCGCTTGCGTGCACGAGAATGCGCAGTAACAATACCATCTAGACGAGATTGGCATCGGCGGAAACGAAGGCTATGGGACGAAGCTAGAGGGAATCCTTTATTGCGTTGACATTCCAACCTTGCCTGTATACATAGCATTTTAGACGAAGCGCTTGAGCGAATACGACCTTAATGAACCCCGGCCCCAGACAGATCCCCGCCTATTCAGATTTCACTTTACTGGGTGCGAAGTCTTTGTACCACTGTGTGTTCACCATACAATCTGAACTCTTTCGGCACCAGCATCCGAGAGCTTCCGGGCATGTTTCATTCTTGCAACACAATTGCCTGTAGGTGGAGAATACGAGGTAGCGCTGACAAAATCCCATGTAACTGCTTACGTAATTAGAAGGGGCGATTCCACGACCTTGAGCGGCGTATCTAGTGATAGCTGGCATAATAAATGGTGGGGTCTGAATTGACGTCCACGAGAAACGGAAAAATAGCTCCCTCCAAACTTCAACAATAAAGGATCAACGATCCAACAGATCAATCCTCTCCCTAGAAATGTCCTCATCCAACGAACTCCGCCTCACCCCCCTCGCCAACCCTGACACCGATCTCCGGGGCTTCTTCAATTGCATTGCCTCCTCCTTTGGCGGTCAAATCCGCGATCCCCTCTGGTTAGCCATCAACCCATCTTATGAAACCCCCGAAGGCCGCCAACGCGGCATCGAGCACCTGCGAGATCGTTATGATCACGTGGCGCGCAACAAGGACGGGGATCTGAATACCGTGTTCATAAAAGCCACCCTGCCTGCAGAGGATGGCGATGAGAATGGCCCAGGAGGTCTAGATTCCGAGGGGAGGAAGATTGTCGGGATGGCCATTTGGCAGCAAGCTTCGTTCGTCGACGGTTATGGCGACGTGCCCATCAACGCAGTACCGGACTCCGATCTCGAGGACCTGCCTCCGAAGGAGCAGCGATTTGCGCAGCAGATGTTCGGGTCGATGTGGAAGCGACGGGTGGAAGTCGCCAAGGAGAAATCGGATTCGGGTGCTCAACCACCGGCGATTTTCGTGCTGGATATGTGTGCTGTGGACCCGGGGTATCAGAGACGAGGAATTGCAAAGGCGTTGGTTAGATGGGGGTTGGAAGAGGCGGAGAGGAGAGGGGGATTGGAGTGTACCACTGAAGCCACTAGTATGGGGAAGGGAGTTTACAAGAAGGAGGGTTTCAACGAAGAGGGGGAAGGGAAAGATTTGGTGTATGAGGTCGATGAGGAATTTAAGGATAGGTGGATACCGCCGGTCGTGTTTTTGAGGACAGGTGGAGCGATGTAAGAGCGAAGAGGTCAAATGGAAAGGAAGAACTCCTTGATGGGCACGATTCAGCGACGCTGAGCAAGGAAGGGTTTAACAATTGAACTGGTCACCGTTGCGTATTACACTTGCACATAAGTCGTTAGGCATGGCAAAACTCCGAAATCATTGTCGAAATACTAACAACTCGCGCAAACGTCGCCTATTCCATCCGCTACTCTCATACCTCCTTCCCTCTTTCCTTGCAATTCTTTGTTCGCGCCTCAGACCACCGAACATCAATTAGAGGTTCATCCGGCCCAACTCAGCATTGACATCCTCCGCCTTGAACTCATACTCTCTCCCACCCCCCAAACCGTCCATATCCCCATTCAAGCAAAACGTCTCGTACATCTCCCTCGCAAACTTCTGCTCATCATCGGGGCTCGTGGTCCGGTACGCATTCTTCAGATCCTCCCACCCTTCAACGGAGCCAATGTTCTCGGCAACGCCGTGGCCGGTACCGCTGACGCAGGTGATGTTGGGCGTGAAAGGGGCACGGCCAACGAGGGTGATAGTGTGCACCCAGTTATCACCGAAGTCATAGGTGTAGTCCATTTGGAGGTCTATAAGCAGTACGTCAGTCGGGTCGTGTCGTTACCAAGAGTCTTTTATGTTTGAATAAGCGAATGAGGAAACAACCATCAGAGATGAAATGAACTTGGTATTTGATATCCCCCCTAGGAAATTGATCCACAATATAAGAACGAAGAAACTCACCCTGAAACTCGGCCTGGCCCCAAAACTCCTTTACCTTTACTTCATCACTCCACTTCTCTTCCGTCCGGGGATGCTTCCTATCCCCCTCAAACATCCTATCCTTCTTGCACGTGCAACCAGGCTCACAACCCTCCCTCTCGGCAATCCTCATCAAGAACTCCCTCCGATCCTCCACCCCCCGCATCCCGGTCCCGGCCGGATTGTCCATCCTAGCCCTCTCCTCGAGGTATTCCATCAAGTCCGGAGCTCTGTACGTCGGATCCCTGACGGCGAAGTCGTAGCCGTGCGCCTCCGCCCAGCCAAAGGCAATTTGCACGGCTAGGTGTAGCTTCGCGAAGGTGGAGCCTGGGGGCACGGAGAGGGTGCGGATGACCGGGGGATTGGTGATGCGGCCGGGGCAGAGATGGAATTGAAGGAGGAAGTTGGCGGGTTTGCATAGCGGTTTATGGGCTGCCCAGGCCGCCGCCTGACAGTCGTGGTTGCAGTAGAAGGCCGACCTGCAGCGGGAGCAGGTCGCGAGAGTGGACCCCGGGGCAAGGGAGGAGGCGGAGGCACCGCAGTGGTTGCAAGAGCGGTCCGTAGTAGGAGTGGAGGCGCTTGGAGTTGACATTTTTGATGTTTGAAGGGAGGGGGTTGTTGAAAACGTGTGTTGGAACGTTGAGATTTGATGAAGGCTGATGTGCGTGGTGCGGGGTGAAGAACAACAGGGTGAAAACACCAAGAAAAGGGCGTATTTATACGTGTGGATGGTTAAGCGAACTCCTGGGAACCTTATCTGGGCGGGTGGTGGGCATGCAGCGGTAGGGCACGTTGGGCCGGATAGGGTGTGAAAATGGGGTCCATCGGATCATGTGAGAGAATGCCGGCAGAGGTTGATGGCTTGGGCAAGACTGGATTGAGACTGGGTTGTCACTGTGTTGCGACTGAGTCGCGACTAGGTAGCGACTCTGGACAAGACTTGGACGACGGCATCAAAGACGGCGTATACCCTCAAAGCTGCCGCGACTATACACTTCATATGATCGAACTGGGTTAGACACCCTCTAGCCGAGGTTTACACTTGAATTGAGCTGGAATACACGCGGAGTGTCTCAATTATGATGCCATCATGTTTGGATTATGTTTGGATCATGTTTGGAATCGTGGTGGGAGATGGATAGCATCATGCCACATATCGAATCGACGTAGATCCCAACTATGTGGAAAATCTCGGGGGTTCTTTTGCTGTTGAAGAAGAACCGTCTTAATGTCGTTGTATTGCAATATTATTGCAATAATATTGCATTATAATTCACTCTAAACGTATCCTCAAAGCCTTTTAAAGGGGTTTGAAAGTCAACATGTATAGAGATTAGACTCCAGGTTAAGTGGAATAAAAACCGACTATACATGTTCAAGAATTCAAATATAGGACCTGTGAGCTATCTGTTCTCCCGACTGACAGGTATACCGGCAGTGATTGGGAGGTCCGACATGGTGAATTGCCACGGTGTTCATGAGGAGGAGACTCGTTCTGGCAGGTACCCCTCCAGATATCATTAAAGTAACCCAGAAAAACGAGTGCAGCCGTAATCTGACTATCGTCCCCAACTAGACCCATCTAGATGGGTGTAGATAGGTCTAGATAGGTCTTTACCAACCTTTAGCATTCTGTTCAAGAGTTACGATAGGTCACAAGGAGACTCTGCCCACGTTCATACTAGTTACAGTAAAGTTCTTCTCTTCTAGCTTTAGCTTGTGCGGGAATGATTGTGATCTCTTTGTGAGTCAGTTTCTCCTAAGCGCCAAGACACGAGGTGTGAATCACGTGACACAAACCTTGGTTTTGACTGGGAAGTACGGTTCAAGGGAACGTGTTCGGTTGTCATCACCGAAAAGAATGTAAGAACTTCATGTATAGATTACTCTGCCATGTATATGTACATCCCGCCCTCATCTCCCATACATACTCACAAACGCCTCCACCTCTCCCTTAACCTCCTCCGCACTCGCAAACTCCGCCTTCCAGCACTTCCTCACAATCTCCCCCATAAAAACCGTCTCCATATCTGGCCACTCCCGGTCCGTAATGCTCTTCGCAATCTCCCACTGGAAAGGCGTGTGCTCCTCCACCCCCACCATCAACTCAAACAGGATACAGCCGTAGAGATACAAATCCGTCTGCTTCGTAGGATATTCCTTACGCGTCGGATAAAACCGTGGAAGCGAAACTGTCGGCGCATTGTTGAAGTCCTCGACGTGGTAGGGGGAATCCATCCAGTCGCCGGGGTAATGGTAGGGCCGTATATCAGACGGCTTGTTGTTGAACCTGGCGTCCGCGAAGCCGAAAATCGAGAGCTGCGGGTGCGGGGAGTCCGAGCCGGGACCGTGAAGCTTACGTTCCGTGGAGACCCAGCAGTTTCCCTGGGTGAGGAGGCCGAAGACGATGTTCTGCGAGTGGATGAAGCAAAGGGCGGAGATGAGGTTTAAGGCCCATTCGTAGATCAGGGGGCGGTAGCTGGGGAGAATGCGGGTCGATGATGTGCCCAAGGGGGTAGAGTAGAATACGGATTTGCGCTCCCGGATGAAATGGACTAGGGGTTGGCCGGGCGGCTTGGAGATGATCGGGAAGGCGGTCCACGGGTCTCGTCGCAGGAATCTATTTATCACTCCTGTTAGCCCGTAACACGGTCAATCATCTCTGTCACATTGTTGCCTGCTTAGGCGCCTGGGGTAATTAGCTTTATCAACAATTGATGCCAACAGAGCTGCCATTGCTGGTCCGCATATGCGAAATAGTAGGGAATGCAGTACTTTCCGGGTAGCCGCAATTTGCGTGGGAAGAAGCATAACGTCGTTCCACCCCCCAAATCACCGGTTTCTTGAGGATCTCGAAATCCCACTCACCTCAAACAATTGGGATGCTCCCCTTCAATGCGCTCGTATGCGGCAGTGGCTTGGTGACACCGGTCCATTTCAGCTTTGGTAAGGTCCCACCGCGTGGAGAAGGGCTCATCTTGATCATCCCACTCTTCGCCACTGCCGTAATTCGACGGGGTCAAGATCATCGACTCCTCGTCCAGGATTGTGGCGGTGATGGAGCCTAGGTTAACGGCGGGGTTATGTGGAATTGAGGGCCGTTTGCCGGTGATAGACGGCCGGATGTGGCGCCCCTGATACGTGCGAGCCATGATAATGAGGTTGCTGGTGATTGTGATTGCTACGACGAAGTTGTAAGGAAGGTGCTGTTTATGTACTATGAGTACCTAGGCAGCAAGGTGGGGAAGACCTCACTAGCTTGAAAGTTGACCCGTCTCGGTCGCTCAAATGTCGCTCAAATGCACTAATTAGGTATATCGCTTAGAGCCGACCCGCTTCCGCGTGTGTTCTAAAACCACATACATCTCTTTCCCTCAATCTAGGTAGTGTGTGGAAGAACGAACTCCAACAAAATGCAAATAACCAAAAACGCCAAGCATGCATGCTCGAACAAAAACTGCAAAATCTAGATTCTAGCGTAGCCAATCCGGGAAGATCTGGAATCGGCGTAAGCGCACCATAAATCCAAAGGACCAATATGCCCGAGTGGTGCGTCTAATGTTGACTTGACTCTAGCTCTTTGATGTATTTCACGAAGGTTTTCTTGTGGACCTGGACCGGTTAGATGGAGTGATCATTTCTAAATATGTAAAGGGAATTTACCATGCCGGCATACCGGCCATCGCGCAAGACGCATATATATCGCAGCCCCAGCTTGACAAAACACTCATATACCAAGTCCATTGGTGAATGGACGTCCAATGAGACAGGTGCCGGATCGATGTAAGGAGTAAAGTCCGTTGGGTCTTCGGTCTCCTCGTTGTGTTCAGCGCCGGTCTCACGACCAGCAGCCCAGTCCACATGTGTGGACATCAAGCAGAGAGTGTTGTCTTCATCATCGAGCTTATCAAGAGCAAACTCGAGATCGGGAGCAGGGATTAGCCCAACTAGAATGCCGTTTTTCAGGATCGGCAGTCCGCCATCCAGTTCACCAGTCATATGGAGATATTGTTGCTTCTGACGAAGTTCGCTGGCGGGTACAAGGGGCGAATCAGAAATGTCAATGATGCGTTCCTCTCGCACTCGCGGGGTAATATCTCCTAGCTCGTTGGTGAAGATGGGCCTCATTTTGTTATCCAAGAATGGATAGGAATTCATATCTGTCAGAAGATCGTAGATGCTCAGCGGCTCAATGGCGTCTGCTGTCCACTTTGAGACCAATATACCAAGGGAAAACGGCAATACATGGTCGAGACTACCCGTAAGTTCGAACAGAATGACAGCGAGCGTGACGGTTAGACGGGTGACTCCAGTCATTGTTGCTCCAGCGGCCACCATAGCGTAGACACCAGGAACCACACAAGAGCCGGGCGGGCCCGTGGGATTGCAACTTCCGAAAAGGCCATTGCCACCGAACCGAAGTGCCAGTAACTGGACCGCATGGCCCACGATACGGCCTGCCAGACCACCGACCACCATGGACGGTACGTAAATTCCGGCCGGCACTTTGATTCCAAAAGTGACAACTGTAAGCCCAGCCTTAATGACGAATGCAATCAGTAGCGTCTGAATAACACTCGGAATATGGTCTCGTGTCGGACACAGCCCGGTCCCATTGTCAGTAAAAGTGTCACAGGGGCTCGCCAACTCGAACAAAAGCTCGGCTACAGGAAGCTTCGTGTACCTGTTCCAGAAACTGAGAATCCCGGTAACCAATGCAACGAGGAAAACTTCGAGAAGGGGGTATTTCTTGATGATGGGAATGCGACGGAACGTGCGGGCCCAAATGCGGGATGCTTTGATGAACAAGGCTCCAAGGACGCCGCCCAATGCACCTGTGATGATGAATGCAATGATTTCAAAGAACTTCCAGTCGACGAGATATCTGACTTCGAACAAAACGATTTTGTTGGTCCCATAGGGGTTGAGGAACTTCAACGACAGTGCAGCGGCCTGTTTATCAATGAGCTCATGCAAGGATAGTGAACGCTCAAACACTTACAATGCAACAGAAGAAGGTTCGAAACAGAGTCTTTGGTGGGAAGTAATAGCTGACCTCCTCCAAACTAAAGAGGACGCCGCCGATAGGAGCACCAAAGGCCACCGCTACGCCACTAGCCGCGCTCGCACTGAGAACTTCTCTCCGTTTGCCGTCGTTGTGGTTGTACTTGGAGAACAAGCGACATGCGATGTTGCCGATACAGGCCGCAATGTGCACATAAGGACCCTCTTTACCGAGACTCAGGCCAGATGCGACGCTAAGAATCAAGCCTGCCGTCTTGATGACCAAGGTACGGACACCGAGGTACCCATGAAGGACGAAGCCGCTAAGGATGACTTTGACCTCGGCGACGCCGCTGCCTGCGGCAGAGTAGTATACCATGGGCGGACGTCGCAGGGACTCGCCATAGGCGGCATTGGGGCTGAGTGTTCTTTTCGTCCCGTCCTCGTCATTCCTTTCGGTGTTGAGTACATCCGCCCCCAGGTTTTCATCGAGCGTAGCTATCGAGATGGCGGAGGGAATGACAGTTTTGGTGGCCAAAGTCAGGACGCAAGACGCCATGCTGAGGGTGATGACACCGACCACGAATGCGGCGAATTGCGTGCCTGTGCTGTCGAGCCGGTCTGTCCGAATCACCTTGGACCAGTGAAGCCATTCATCGCAGATGGATGCCCCGGCACAGCACCTTTTTTTACTCATGTACCAGGCCCTTGTGCAGTAGCCTTGCTTCCAGTCGAAGAGGGTATTTTCGGTGACGTTGACCAGGTATGCGACCATGGCCGTGAGGATGCCGATGATGGCAACCAGAATCCAGCCTTGGGCACCATCGAACCAAGCAGCAATACGCCCTCGAATATCTTTGCGACTACGAAGAGCCTTGACACGGTATGCGTCCGCGATGCTATCGTGAACCCAGTCGGTGGAAGTGAACTGATCGTACCAGACGCGATCGTCGCGCCAGAGGGAGGACTTTGAGTTTGCCAGGCTATTTTCTGCGTGCAGAAGGTCAGTTGCGAGGCCAGCGTGGGATATGGTTCCATTGCATTACCATTTGCTGCACGACGCTCCGAGCCCAGGGCTTGCACCAGGCGTTGACTGAAGTTGCGGCCGCTGAAAGAGGGGGCACGACTGGTGCGACGTCGCTCGTTCCTGGCCGTGTTATGACTGTTTATTCGCGCAGCATGTGGTCGAGGGGTGCCGGGTATGGACGCAGCCATACTTGTGTAGGAGCGAGAGCCATGGGCGTTTGCGAGGAGGCTGGAGCGCTCGGTAGGGTCTTGCAGGGAGAGTTGAGCGCTCGAGGCGGTGCGGTTCGGTCGCAGTCTGCGGAAGGTGAAGGTCGGTGAAGTGGGTGTTGTACTGCTATATGTATCGTCCTGCTCCTGGGGTTCCCAAGGTCGTACATCGCGGTAGTTGTCGCCGTCCTCGCTGCGGAATGAAGCAACGGATCGTGGCCCCATGGTTGGGGAGTGGGAAGAGAGTGTGAGGGGAGGGTTGGATGGCGGAGCCTATGATGTTTTGGAAGATCAGCAAATGGATCGGAGAAGGGGAGATGGGGATGGGGACCAGCTGGCCAGCTTTGCTAGGTCATCTGTTAAAGGGCGAGTGATGAAGGTGTCATCCGCAATTGGGGCTCAGCACCTCTCGCTGTGGGCCTCGTTTCGGAGGGACGTACCTTCACAGAGGCATGGCAGCGTGCGATATATGTAACTCGTCTCCCAAACCGCCGAAGTGAATGGAAATGTCCCCCGCGCGGCGACCCAGTTTTCCAACGCGTGCCAACTGGATCCAGCACCCGTTCGTGGAGACTAGGGAGAGACAGGAAGAGCGTGACCACGCTGGAAGGCTCCAGGGCTTGGTGTTTGGGGTTGCGGAGCTTACTTTAGCGGTCTTCCCGCTGGTGGAAACGTCATCCCTCACCCGTCACCCGCGGTTCACGCGCAACCCTGGATCCTTGGGAGCCCCTGCCACCCCCTGCACCGGACGCGAGACGCTAGGCCTCTTTTGGAGTAGGGCGCATTTGGGTGGGAATAGGCTCAGTGGTCTCGAGTAGGGCGCAGGTTCAAGGTTGGGTACTTCACCTGCAACCGTTACGGTGTAGGTACCGTTATATCCGGTGAGAATCCGGCGAGTGCTCCACGTACCACTTTTAAGAGCACTCGCTCTCACATCAGGATAACCTTGCTTTGCATGTGCATTCGTCTTGTTTAGCTTTGGTGAAGTCGTTCCTTTCATTTCCCCAACAAAAGCCGGACCAACGACGTTGAACATCATGGTACGTAACGTGCAACGCCAAAAGTATACATGTCATTCATAGACCACAATACCAACGCATGGGATCAGGTTGCATTGTATAACCAGTTTTTTCTGTTCGGGGACAGCATAACCCAAGACTCGTTCAATCCGGAACGCGGCTTTGGCTGGTCGACGGCGCTGCAGCATGGTGCGTCCAACTCCTATTGTAGACCTCCGACGATCAAGGTCTAAGATTCAGACAGCTTACATCCGACGTCTCGATGTTGTCAATCGAGGTCTTAGGTTTGTAGCCTTGGAAGAGAATGGCCTGGCTTTCTCAAAAGTTGACTGGATATCAGTGGCTACAACACCCAACAAGCACTAAAAGTACTGCCCAGCATTATTCCCCCGCCCGAAACTGCCCGAATCCGTTTCTTGGTATGACTCCCAGACTCGTCTGTATACACAGAACCTACTGTGTAGTCCATACGTCGTCGTGCTGACCAATTGAGGTGGTCTTCTTCGGCGCCAATGATGCAGCCTTTCCGCAACCCGTGGAAAACCAGCATGTCCCCTTGGACGAGTACAAGCTGAACCTGGAGAAGATCATAACCCATCCCCTCGTCAAGGCTCATGATGCACGCATCCTCTTGGTCACGCCTCCTCCGATTAACGAGCACCGTTTCTGGCCTCATGACAAGCTAAAAGGACGGGAATGTGTCTCCAGAGTGGCTGCTGTGACAAAGAGCTATGCTGATGCAGCATTCGAAGTTGGCAACCGTCTCGGAGTACCCGTCGTCCACCTGTGGAATGCCTTCATGTCCAAGGCTGGACTTGACATAGCCCAATGGAAGACTGGCGACCCACTCCCTGGATCTTTGGATGTCCCAGAGAATGAAACGTTAAAGGACTTGATGTTTGACGGTTAGTTTGCCACTCCACCTGCCTGAACTCTGGCTGACAGGCGTAGGCCTCCATTTCAATCGTGGTGGGTATGAAATTCTATATGAGGAAACCATCAAGGCCGTTGCCCAGAACTGGCCGGATCAGTTGCCTGGGAATTTGGAGATGGTGCTCCCTGCATGGAACGACCGCGCCGCTTGGGAAGCCTGATACACAGTGGATGACGGAATTCAATTTTATGGGGGTTCACCTTCGAAATGGTAGGTGCACTGTGTCCTGTGTAGATAGGGGGGAATCATAGAGCCGCAATATTCATTGTCGGCACCTCCTGAGTTGGCTCTGTACGTCAAACGGCAACCCACGAATATGGCATCGTGACCGTGATGCATCAAGTCAATCAACCTTTTCTTTAAATATTGGACACGTTCCGAAATGGCGCGGCGGTGGGTGGAAACAACATCTAGTCACGGCACTGGCAGACTGGGTTCTATGTCGCAAGTCCGTGCCTGAGTGCTTATGGTGCATCGCGATCGCAGCTGCCAGTAAGCTTGTAGTGGCGTAGCCCTCCCACCCCAACCCCAACCTTAACCTTCGGAAGTCCACCACACTCCCCGCAAACGCCGCACCGCAACGAACAACACACAGCTGTGAATCGCCGGCCCCCGTGCGCCACATAAAGAGTAACAGCAACCCTTACTCCTCCTCTGCGCCAGTTGAACGAGCTCCGACCGCCCGACCCTTTTGTCAAGCTCCCATGTCCATCGCTTAAACGCGGAGTACCTATTGCTCGAACCGCTTCCGTTCGCCGCCCCTACAGCAGCTTCCCAACTATCTCTCTCCGGTATTCAGGTTGCACTGTAACTTCCCCGTGTTGGCCACAGGCCCGATTCCGTCGCAGATTGGCCGGTCCATCCGCTGCCCATAACCCACATCCGCAGGACCCAAGCAGTTCAAGCTAGACTGGCCGCTCATTCCAAACCACAAAGAGAATCACGCATTATACTGGAATTGGAGACACGTCGGCGGCTGGTAGACGGTGCTGGTACGAGGCTGGGTCTCGGGGTGGGGGAGAGCCGTCCGCCTTGAGCTCATGTGCCGGATGACCCATTGACCCTGCCGTGAGGAAAGCACATACAGATGAGGAATGTTAGCTTTTTGGTGATGGATCCGGAAAGCGCAATATTTCAACCTGGTGACGATTTCTGGCGCTTGCAAGGCGAAATGCTCCGCGTCCAACAAGGTCAAGCGGAACTCGCCGACCGTGTTTCGCGGTTGGAACGAAGGCATGATGATGATTCCCGTCTGAAAAACGTCTGGGGAGCATCTTCACCGTTTCCATCCGTCCTGGGCGGTACACCACAGCAAGGTACGCTCTCGCCGCCACCACCGCTGCACCCCTTTACTTATCGTCGCAGTTCCTTTGCAGCAACCCTCTGCCGAACACTTCTCCAACTTTGACGACCAGTCCAGCAGCCTCATTGGTAACCTGCAGTTAGATGCCGATGATGACTTGCCTCGCCGCATTGGAACGACGTCTCGGGCGAATAGCGTGCGCTTCGATGAGACAGCCGACCACGGTCACTGGGCGCATGCCTCACGGTCATCGCTCGATCTCATCCCTCGCACAGGGAGCGGTCTCGGTGGCCACTCGATGAGTGAGCGGAGCTATTCACACAAATCAGACGGCCGACAGAGCTCGGCAGGTCACTCTGTACACTCGGCAACCTCTGGTCGGGCAAACAGTCTGACGAGTTACTCCGCAGACCCTCCCGGAATTGCGCCGGGCCTGTTCATTCTCGGACCGGTCCCAGCGATAATGCGCTGCTGGCTCAGCACAAACTTCAAGCATGAGACACTGCTTTATGCGGCTGTATGTAGTGGATCCTACGCATCTTATCTGGACATCCGCCTTGTCGATCGTCTCGGTTTCCGGGATCGCATCACGGAGGGGGAGGGGGAGCACGGAAATCGTACTTTGAAACTCCCCGTATACCTTCCTGAGGCTATCTCTGTGAACGCTTCTTCTGGCTCGAATAGTCCGGCGCCGCAGCTGCCATTCATCAATGTGGAATTCAGGGTTTCCGAGGTTCCTGAGAGGGAAGCAGAGACGAAAGCGATACAAATATTTATTGGTAGCGACGTGCTACGGGCACACAACGCCGATATACTCTTTTCATCGAATCAACTGACCCTGTACGATGAGGATGGCAACAAACTCAAGATCCCTCTTGTCCGTCCAGAAGATGATGGCACGTTCAAGTTTCTAATGACTGCCAGTAGCGACCGGTTCTCTAACCGAGAACAAACCTCAGGTAAGAACGTGATGGTTCCGACGCCCGAGGCGAGTGCAGCTCGGCAAGATTCCGGAAAGCATACCATTGATGATGACTCTGTGAGCCCCGAGTCCAAGGCGAATGGAGGGTCCGCGGCAGCTTTTCGAAAGGAAGAGTCGGCAGATGGACGGAGCCCGAGCCAACGGCCCTTACTTGGCCTGTCGACTCGGGTTGAGACTGGTGACCGAGGCACTGAGTCCAGTCCAGTGAGTGCAACACCGCGATCTGGGGCTTCCCCGGCCATCTGGAGTAATTGGCGGCGTGACGCAGAGAAGCCCAGTACACCGGAATGGGGGAATGCGGGCAAGGATGGCGGCAGTACGACATACCAGCGAAGGGACGCTGGAATCAAGGTGCTGAAACCTACAAGGCTTGTTTCCCGGACAATGTCGAGCGGTCCGGGGACCTCTTCTTCACCAAGCACGGGGCAGAGCACGTCGCGGTTCTTTGATGACGGGAAACGTAGAGTGAGCGTTAGTGGGGAAAAGGACAAGGAGAAGGAGAAGGAGAAGGAGAAGAGGCAAGCACCGACATTGACGAGGGCTCGGTCTACCAACCCGGTGGGAGGAGCGTCTGCATTCTCCTGGATGAATCCTAATGCGGGAGCGAAGTAAACGTTAGGAGCTCCCCTTTGAAGGGGGCGGTTCTCTGAAGCAACATGACTGATATTCATACCGGCCAATCCCATGTTCAGTCTGTTGTAAATGATGCATTGCAATTGGAAAGGAGCAGAGAATATCTCGCACGTGATTGCGCAATCCACTTCCAAAAAGTTGGCGGTTTCGTGTCTGGGCTGGCAATCAATTTGAAGTGAGATATTGATTGTATTTTTATTTCCCAGTACAATCTGGTGCAACCTTTCAATGTTGGACTTGGACGTCAGAGTGGACGTTCACAGTTGTGTCCATATATCGCTTGATGGTGGTCCGTGCCCCCATGTTCACGTTCACGTTCATCCAGGCACGCAGTCGCAGTCGCAGGCGCAGGGCTGACGCAGCAGAGACGCTCTCCCAAACACTGCACACTGCACACTGCACACTGCACACTGCATCCCTCTCCCCTCTCCTTCCCGCCAGCTCTCTCTCTTATCTCTTCTTGTTATTCACCACTCCCTCTTCCATTCAACGGCTGGGGCACCATCGCACTGCCATCAAGCGACCGACGACGTGTGCGCGGCCAAGAGCAGTCGCGCCGTCTGGCCGTCTCGCCGTCTCGCTTTCTCGCTTGTCCGCCCGGGGGCTTGCACCAGACCGCAAACCTCTTTTGGTACGCCTCTCCGCCTCCGCGGGTTGCCCATGTCCGTCGTCGTCACACGCTGAAAACTCCAGAGACTGCCACGCCTTTCTCTTCGCCTTGAGAACCCTGCAGCTCCCTCTTCTCCCATCGAAGCTGCGGCTCTCTTACCTCCTTCCGCCTTTCCGTGAGGCGCCGTTCCTGGCCATTTCGCCTGCACACCCGAGCATTTGCTACCTTGGAACCTTGGAGAAGAAATCTGCCTGCACTTGGAGCTACTCCAGCTCCAGGTTAGGCCCACAGCGTCACCACGGCCTCCACAAAGAAACGAAAGATTGCAGGCTCTCGCCCTTCCCCCGACCCTCAACCGGGCAACCCCATCGCCGCCCATTCCCTGAATGACCGCTCCACCACGCCGCTAAAGTCCCCTCACTCCTCCCCGCTACTATCCACCGCTCCTCGCACCTCACCTTCCCCACCCCGATACATCCCCCGACACATGCACGACGAGGTCTTCGACTCCTCTGCTGCCGACGACTCGGCCTCTTCCGCGAGAGATTTCGCCAACAGTGCCGCCAGCTCTCCCAGTGAGGCCTACGCAAATCTCACCTTGGAGAGCCGCGAATCAAGCAACCCTATGGCTGCCGATTCCGAGAACTCCGCCAGCAGCTCCACTCAGTCGGACCAGCCTGTCCCAAAGCCCCCACCGCGCTCGTCGTCCCCAGCAAAGCGGCTGCACTCGGACCTGGACGATGCGGGAAAGGACGACACAGATACCCAAACCGCCCGCCTTTCCACTAGTCAATCAAGTCCGCGGGCTACCAAGCCTTTGCCCGCCGCCTCGCAACGCAGCGCCCGTGCCAATTCGGTGGAAATGGTTGATGCTTCTACACCAGGCATACCCGAGAACAACGTAGCCTCCGCTCCGCAGAGCCTGTCATCGGATGTGCCCAGTCTAGACGACCAGGTGACCAAGGTGCTAGCTATCCACCAGCGCCCCTTGTCGGACGGACAGGAGGGTTTCGTGGTATCGGAAAAGTGGCTGGCCCGCGTCTTCTCGAGGACAACGGAGAACAAATTCAGGCCTGAACAATTCGACAAGGAGGCTGCCGAGGGCGAGATTGGGCCTGTGGATAACTCTGATGTGGTGGACACCAGCATTGCGGCAGGCTCATTGTTAACTCCAAATGACGAACCCTTCGTCCCGTTGCGGCCCGGCCTCAGCCTTTCCCAGGACTTTGAAGTCCTACCCAACGATGCCTGGGAGCTGATTATAAGATGGTACGGCTTGAAGGAAGGGTCTCCCGTCATTCGGCGGTTAGTGCACAACACCACAGACGACGAGGTGGCCCAAAACCTACAATATGAACTCTATCCCCCCATTTTTACTGTCCGCAAGCTCCAAAGGAAAGAGGGCGTGTCAGATTCGACTAAGCTGAGCCCTAAACTGGTCGCAAGTCGGAGTGATCCTTATATGCAATTTCTCAAGGCTGCCAAACAAGCCGCTGGTATTGATATGAAGACAAAGGTCCGCGTATGGCGAGTGTTGGCCTCTCCACGGACCGATCAGTCCTTCACGCAACCGCCCGGAATACTGACCCCCGAGGCGTCGCCACGTCCAGGTTCTCCGGTTTCTGCCACACGCAATGCGTCCCTGCCTCTGATCATTACCAGGGACGATTTCCTAAATTTGGCAGACGGCACTGAGCGGGAAGAAGTGACAGGGAAAGACGAGACAGCGAATGAGAAGTACAACGGGCACTCTTCCTTGCAGATCGTTGGGCTTGCTGAGGATCAGGTCCTTATCCTGGAGGAGGAAGACGACAAAGGCCATTATGTCACAGAGAATTCTAGAAAGGGGGCCGCGAAACCCAACAACCAAGTTTCCACCAACATCAGTGGCAAGACTTCCAAGAGCACGCAAAGTGCCGCTAATAGCGGAAGAAACTCGCCCGCTATATCGGGCCCACTGACGCGCGGTCGCACACGAACGGGTCGTACTCGCGGAACTGTTGGTCTTACTAATTTGGGTAACACCTGTTACATGAACTCCGCCCTGCAATGCATTAGAAGTGTTGAGGAGTTGTCCATCTACTTTCTCAGTAAGTGAATAGTTCGGGTTCCTCGACTTTTTGCTCATCATGGACAGTGCAAAAATACAAGGCGGACCTGAATCCTGATAATCCGCTCGGCCACGGTGGCTCCATTGCCAGATCATACGCCAACTTGCTTGAATCTGTCTATAACATTGACGGTAATTCTTCTTTCAGCCCCAAAGCCTTCAAGAACGCTCTGGGAAGGGCTCAGCCCCTATTCTCCGGATATGGTCAGCAGGACTCGCAAGAGTTTCTCAGTTTCCTGGTCGACGGCTTGCACGAAGATCTCAATCGGATCAAGAAGAAGCCATACATTGAGTATCCCGAATCCGATGACCAGACTGTGAAGGATCCTGCCGCAATCGAGGCTTTGGGCCAGAAGTTCCGGGAGATACACCATGCTCGCAACGACTCAGTGGCCATGGATCTCTTCAACGGCTTTTACAAGAACACGATGGTCTGTCCCGAGTGTGAGAAAGTCAGCATCACTTTCGACCCCTACAGTCTCTTGACTTTGCAGCTTCCCATCGAACAGACCTGGCAGCACACGATCACGTTTGTCCCCAGACAGGGATCGATGGTCAATGTTGATGTCGACATCGATAAGCACGCGACCGTCAAGGGTCTCAAGGAATATATCGCTAGGCGTTTCAAAGGTGTTCATTGGAACCGGTTGATGGGCGCCGAAGTGTACAGCTACAAGTTCTTCCGGATTCTTGAGGATGACAAGGCCATATCAGAGTGCAATTTCGGAGCACGGGACATTCTCTACTTTTACGAGCTGGACGCTGTGCCGTCGAACTGGCCCCCACGGAAGAAGAAGAAACAGGCGTATCGATCGTCTATGTTGCACCATAGCTCATCAGAAGAAGACATTCCCCGATCTCCTTCACCCCTTTCGGACACGATGGTCGTGCCGGTTTTCCATAGGACTCCTAACAAGTCGACGTCCACCTACCGCACACACAATTGGCAAATGGCCTTATGGCCCTCCTTCATCGTCGTGACGCGCGAGGAAGCTAAGGACTATGACGCGATATTGAAGAAGGTTATTGCCAAGGTCGCGCAAATGACGACGCGGCCCATCCTCACAGAGTTCGCAAGCGCCTCTGGTGATCAATCCCCATCTGGCTCCGATATCGTTTTGACTACCGCGGAAGATGCCTCGCCTAATGCGGACCCGCGCGTCCAGGACGGGTCCGTTGAAGGTGAGGAGAATATGGTGGAGGTGACGATGACAGACGCGAAGAACACGCCGCCGACCGCGTCGTCATCTGATGGCGTCCCTGAAGTCTTGCGACCTGGTACTTTCATCCCGCCGGCATTCAGAGCACTCTTCGAAATGAAGTATGGCAAACCGGGCGGTGGAATGGTGCCTACGGGCTGGGGCGACGAACTCCAGAGAAGGAATTATGAACTGTTGACGACCCGTGTTCCCCTTCCAGCATCGCCGCAGCCTTCCGATTCCTCAGACGGGAATGGCAACAGCAATACCAGCTCTGGCGACGAGGTCGATGACATCCCACAATTCTCGAATGTGATTGAACAAGAGACTCCGAGCAGCGAGGATGAGATACCGTCGATCGAGCCTCCCGAGCATTTTGCACGTGGTGGGGGGAAAAATAGCAGGAAGAACACGCGGAAGAACATGAAATTCCAAAAGAAGCAACAGCAGCACAAGTACTCTAACAAGGGCAAGAATCGATATAGGGAACAGCCTTCCCAATCCTTCTCTGATGTGGAGTCAGACGAGGACGATGCTATCATCAGACTTGGAGAAGCCATCATCTTGGACTGGAGGCATGAGGGGTATGAGGCGCTTTTCGAAGGCAGTATCAACGAGGAGGATGCCCGCGGAGTGGAGGTGACGAGAGTCATTGAGACGCTCAATGACCCAGAGCTTGATGAGAAGCGAAACAGACGGGCTCTGCGCCGCAAGAACGGTATCACGCTCGAGGAGTGCTTCGCGGAGACTTCTAAGAGCGAGATCCTATCTGAGGATAATGCCTGGTACTGCAACCGCTGCAAAGAAAGGCGTCGTGCGTCTAAGACCCTCGAAATCTGGACTGCTCCGGACATCCTAGTAGTCCATCTCAAGCGATTCAGTGCTGTCCGGAACTTCCGAGACAAAATTGAGGCTTTTGTAGACTGTCCACTTGAAGGTCTTGATTTGACCGGTAAGGTCGGCCTGCCGGAAGACAAGAGCCTTATTTACGACCTCTTCGCTGTCGACAACCATTACGGTGGCCTAGGAGGTGGTCATTATACCGCATGTGCACGCAACTTCTTCGATGGAAAGTGGTATGACTATAATGGTACGGAATTTTCCCTTCCCTAGAGCGCGTAACCCTGCTGACTGGCATAGACTCTGCCGTTTCACTCAAGAGCCCTAACAACGTCGTCACCTCTGCCGCCTATCTCCTCTTCTATCGTCGCCGTTCAGATCGCCCTTTAGGTCCTCCTTACCTCCAGAAGATTGTCGACCAATTCAGAAACCCCGACTCTGATGACTCCGTTGACGGGGAGTCCGATGACGCGGACGAACGTAACCCCTCAAGCTCGACGGTGGCGGGAAACGGCTCGCGCCTCGGCGACTCGTCCCGCAGTGGGTCGTCGAGCGCTTCAGGAGTCGGAGCGGGAGCCCTGCACGGAGCTGGTTCAGCTTCAGCAGGGAGCCGTCTGCTGAAAGGAGCAGGAGTCGAGACAGCGGCCGTTGATGAAGATGACGAGATGCTGGAGGGCCCAGAAGCGCCGCCCCCGTATGACGAAGGGTATGGCGGGGGCGAGGACGACGATGATGACAGTAACTTCCAAGGTGTTTCTATGGACAGCGGATACGCACCCATGGTTGGGGGATATTATCCCCGCACGGAGTGGGATTTTCGAAACGTCCCAAACAATAACTCCAACGACGACGTCGACGACGATAATCGCTCGGACATGGTGAATCTGGGCGAAGAAGATGACCACGATTGCCGTATGCTGGAGGATTTTGGAGATGAGCTGGATATGGATATAGGCATCCAGCCGGGAATGAGCACGCCATTGGAAGAGCAGGTTCCTCCGCCCTTTCTGGATGAAGGGGATGAGGACGGGGAGGTGGCGAACGTGGTGTTGGGGCCCGAAGAGGAGGATGTGATTGGCACAGGCGCGGCTGGGAGGGGAAGTGCGAAGCTGGACTAGGAGCCGGGCGAGGATCGGCAGGAGGATCGGAGGAGGAGAAAGAGGAAATTCAAATGCGATTGTGACGCTATGTGAGTTGCGCATTTGAAGGAGCCAGAGGTCTGGATATGAGTAGGGTCTGGGATGGATGCTGGAGGCGCAGAGATGGATATTCGGCTGCCCCCGTGCGGGCTATGGAGGCTTCGTTATTGGTATCGCCATTGGTACCGCCGCCTTCTTCTTTTTTTCTTTATCGTTCGCGAGGAAAAGCATCATCAAGAATTCATGAACGTCATAACATCATTCTACTGGCATGATTAGGCGGTTGGGGGATGAAGCAGGAAGCAACTGGGCCCACGAGGTCATAGAGATTTCTTGACGGCATTATCAGGCGTTGAGAAGGAGTTATATCATTCTTTGAATGGAATTCTAGAATGTCTTCACATTGACATGTTTTGTGTGGCGGCGAGGATGTGATGATGTCCTTGTGACTGGGAGCTGGTTATGAATTTCGAATATTTGCTCTGCCCTGGAGCTTGTTGGAATATGTGATATGATAGTTTCATCCGTAAAAGATGGACGGAAGACTTGGATAGCCGCTACATGATCCTGCCTCCTTGCTACATATCCCGACCTGACCTGATTGATAATGACGCCCTGGACACCTTGCAAAGAAAAAGAAGGCAGGAGCAAAACGCCGCCCAAAGCAATGTAAGAACAGTCATATCCACCCAACAAGACCCATTGACAGACATCTCGAACTTACACCCTAATCCCCCCTGAACTGAATCTCCCCCTCATCGATCTCCTCTTCCCTCCACGCCGCCGGGCTGGAGCGAACTACACCCCACCCTCCTGGAACCTCTCCACGCCCCTCTTGATCTCCGCCACAATCTCCGCCGCCTCCTCCCTCGTCTGCGCCTCGAAATCGTACCTCTTCGTCTCGCGCTCCTTGAACACGACCACGCGGAACATGCGCGGATGCTTCTTACTCACCTTGGATCCGACTATGCTAGAGAAGTGCACCGTCGTCGTCTTGGACGCGTGCTGCTGGTGCTGGGCGTGCGGGTGGTTGTGCGCGCCCGGCAGGTTCATCAGCGTGTGCGTGGTGACGGACTCGCCGGGCATGATGTGCATGTACTCGCTGTCGAGAGCGAGGATCCGGCTCGTCGAGCTGGCGAAGGACATGGGCTGCTTGCGCAGCACGTTGTACCGTCGGTAGTAGCCCGTCTGGTTCGGCATCAGGTGCCCGCCGCTCCCGCTGACGGAGGAGTTCATCGTCGCCAGTGGGTGCGTGTGCACGTTCAACAGCGCGTGGCCACTCGCCGCTGCGTGCGCCCTCTCCCCCTTCTTCGTCTTCTTGGTAGCGCCGCCCGTGGAGATGATCAGGGGTGCATTCGGGGAGGAGGAGCCGGGACTGCCAGCCAGACCAAAGACGCCGTCGCCGACGAAGCGGCGGCGGATGAGGTCGAGATCGGTGCGGGTGCCTAGGGCTTCGACGGTCCGGTCGATGGGCGCGACGGTCGTGGAGTTGCTGACTTTGAGGACATAGAGCGCCTTGTCTAGGCCGAAGTCCCGGCAGGCTTTGTCGAAGAGCTCGGCGATGTACGTGTCCGTCGTGCAGTTGATAGACGCATGGCGGGTGTGGAAGTTCTCGTCGGTGAAGTGCACGATGATGGTTCTTGGGGCACCCGTGCGGGTGGCTGCATGTGTAGAAGGGACCGAGGGCGCGTCCGCGAGGGTGCTGGTATCTTTCCTCGTGGCCGTGGGGGCAAAGCTGGGCCCCGTGATGGGGTTGCGGAAGGATTTGGCGCGCATGGCTCTTGGGGGTTGTTTGCGTTCCGTTGTTGGAGCTGAGGGTGCGTTTTGTTCGGACTGCTGTTGCTGGCTACTTGCCAGGGCGGCGACGGCTTCGCGGCTATATCTGGGCGTGACTTTCTCGTTCTCGGCCATCTCACGCTCCGTGGCTTCTACGAGGGCGAACTCGTCCCATGGCTTTTCCCGGGCGCGCGGGCGCATACCGCGTTTATTGTTGGAGGCGAAATCGATGATCGGTTTGTTCCTCGTGAGAGGCGGGAACTCATCGTCGACTTCGCCGTCGTCATACATTCGTAGGACCCAATGATTGACGTTGCATTTCTCTTGCGATAAGGAGGGCTCTAGTTTCTCTTCCTGGTACCTCCAGAGCGCAAAACCGATGGCTTCGGAGACGGTGACGGCGTCACCTTGGTCGTCAAATTTGACGAGGAGGAGTTCGAGGGGTTTGGACGGCTTGGCGGAGAAGGGACAGTAGATCCGGATGTATATGGGGTTGACTTGGGCTTCAGAGGTGGCGGATAAGGCTGCGAAGCGTTGGAGAGGGTTTGTGGGCGTTTGTTCCTTGGCTTTTAGGGCCTGCGTCAAGGCGCTGACCGGAGGAATGAAGCTGATCGGGCGGGGAGGGGGAAGGGCTTGGAGAGTAGTCGGACCAGGCTGTTTGGACTGTTTCCTTGGGGACGTTTGCAAGAACGGCGGCATTTGGGAGGTTGGAGGGGAAGATTCGAGGGCATTGCCTTCTGCGAGCAGGGACTCTGGGGAGCCAGAGAATGCCGAAGATAGCGAGCTATCGGATTCATTGCCTTCATCAAGCGCTTCCAATTTCTCTCGCTCATCTTCCGAGATGCGTTGGGCGAGGAGATGGCTACTTTGCGCAGCCCGGCGGGGGTTGATTTTCTTCTTCTGGAACATGGCGTTGTCGAGCTCGTTCTCCGACGACATCTCGCTGCTGGTGATCGTGTCTCGTCTGGCACGCTCCTTGATGGTCTCTATAGTCCCTAATGAACCCCTGCGTAGACGCCCATCCGGAGGCCGGGAAGGAGATGTGACCAGCACCGCTGGGCCTTCTGCACCTGTAATCTCCGTCCGTAAAGTTGAACCTCGAATGGGAGACGAGCCAGCACGAGTGCGTAGAGGCATCTTGGTGAATTTGATCTGCGTTGCCGCTCTCTGCGAGATTTCGCCCTCCTCTTCGCTCTCATCGCTCAGATCACTGCTGTCTTCCTCCTCAAGTTGTTCCTTTCTTCGCCGACGCCGGGTATTCAGCGTCGGCCCCACGGTGTCATTGCTCCCTCCTCCTGTCACCATACCCCCTTCTTCCTCCTCATTACCGAACCCCTCTGGCGCTTTCAACGCGGCTGACCGAGGCGCCTGGAAGTATTCCGAAGTGATCGCGGTAGGAATAGGTGGGGAGTACGTCCGCTTGATGTCCGCGGCATTGGGGATCCATCCGGCAGCGCGGAAGGCCGGATTATTCAGGACGGAAGTGTTGACGTTGATGAGGCGCTCGCCGACGCCATCTTTGATCAGAGAAAGATAGGACGAGCGGAGTTGGTAGACAACGAAGCTTGGGGACGTCAGCAGGGAATGGGCGACGGAATGAGGGTTAGGAGAACTCACTCTTCATCCTGAAGGAGCGACATAGCTATGCACTACCGGAGTTCCGATAGTCATAGCAGCATAATAAGGCAATTCAGACCAGCTGAAAGAGGCGTGTAAGCATAGAAGTGAATGTGGGGTAGCGGATGTCGTCGCATCGAGGTGGATAGTCCCTGGCTTGGCAGCCGTCCTTAAGTTACCCCAACCTTGCCACTTCGTTCAAACATCATCGCCATCCACGAAACAATAGCCCACCACCATGAATCTCATTGCGTACTCCGACTCGGAAGATTCAGATAACGAACCACCACAGTCGCCACCGAAACCCGTTGCAAAGCCCACCTCAAAGCCCGCATTTCAGAAAGTGGTTGATCGCTCAAAGCCCGGCAAGATCAAACTACAGCTACCTACTCCGGCCCAGCAATCCGAAGGCAAAGATGACATCGAATCTGAAGCGCCGCCAGCTAAGAGACCTCGCACCGAAGGCGGAGCGTTCAGCGGCTTCAATGCCATGCTCCCTGCGCCTAAACGGCCAAACGTGAACGCTATATCCGCTGCGAAGGGAGAGACATCAGGAAGTAAAGGAATAGGCAGAAGCCTTGGTGTAGGGGTCAATCTGAAGACTGGTGCCGAGCCTGCATTCAGGAGAGAACCAAGGGCGGAAGACTATGATGAGAATGGCAATCCTGTTCAGAAGGGGTCGGGCACACCATTACAAAAGGAAGATTTTAGAGCTCTTCTGAATCTACCTCCTCCAAAGGCGCAAGCGAAGCCGGAAACTAAGTCTGAGAATGCGCAGACGGTTCCCGCTGCAGCACCAGATGTCAAACCCGTTGCGAAGCCGCGCTTCCTACCGCTATCCGTGGCGCGAGGAAAGAAGAAGAAGCCGCTTCCAGCACGGCCCGCACCTCCAGGATCAACCATCGAGGGCACCAGTGGATTACCGGCAGCAGAAAGAGCTTTCGCGGGCGAAACTGTAGCTGTAGAGCCCAGACCGCCCTCAAAGCCGAAGGTATCGTTATTCTCCATGACGGCCGACGAAGATACTGTGACATCCAAACCATCGTCAAGTGGCGAGTATCAACCTCTCCTCTATGATGCTGGAGTGGAGGGAGATGACCAGGCACAGACCGAAATATCTAGCGTGTCCAGTCATTGCCACTCAATGACTCAGTCCCACACTTCCACTACGATATCTGCGTCCGGAGCGCAGAATCTCACTAACATAGCATCGGAGCTCAATCTCACCGAGGCTCAGCGTCGACAACTGTTCGGCCGCAAAGGGCAAGGACCCGATTTGACCTCAGCCAGCATCATTGAATTCAACACTGACCAGGAGTATGCCCACAACGAGATGCTGCGCCAGCAGGGCGAGACTGTACAGCACAACGCGCTCAAGTCGATTTCAGGCACTGGCAAGAACAGTCTTAAGAGCCTCCTTAACATGGCTACAACGCAGAAGGATGCACTGGAGGACCACTTTGCTGCTGGTAGGAGGAACAAAAAGGAGGCGGGTAATAAGTATGGGTGGTAGCTCTGGACTATGGATATCATGACTACAAACATCTTCTATCTCATTTGCAAATCTTTTCACATCATCTGATCGCGGTGAGGACTGCGAGGACTGCGAGGACCGTGAGGATATGAGGTGCTAGCTTGCGTACCTTTTCTTGTATGTCCCTATTTGTAGTTGAAAAGCCTTTCCGCCGGATCCCATTCTCTAACGCACAGGGCAGTTTGGTAAGAGCAGAAATCGAGAGTGAAGTCGTTGGGACGGATGTTCGTCAGTATGGTAAGTCAATTTCTCCTTGCCGAGAATGGGGTTTGCTTCCTCTCGCTTCATCCACCATGTTTACATCAGTGCTGCGGACTGCACCTTACACAGCATATAATTTCTCCGCACCTTGTTTTACTGATACTGTCCATAGGCTTCCATGGCCGTTCGACATCTGAAGTGGGGCCGTGCCTCTCTGCCCGTTTGCCCCCTCCGCCCCATTGGAGTCGCCTTCACTGCTGAGTCCATATAAACACGTGCCAACCCGCCGCGTCCAACGAGCTTAACAAACCACACCCGGAAACATACGCATATTGTATTGGTGACAGTCACTTTTTGAGGTATCGTTATAACCGCGCCGACGCGAGCGTACATCTAGGTCCTCTTGAACAGTGACCAGTCGCGCATCCGCAACCTAGCACCATGCCAGCTCCGCGTCTATCGAGGCACGGCCTACCTGATGAGGGCCGTTCGGCGCAACAAACAGAGATCGACACCTGTTGCGACGATTCCGACTCTGCAGCAAGTCACGATGTTGCGGACTGGGCCGGAAACGTGACCAAGAAGAATGGATTGCGAACGAAGCTGGACAGAAAGCGCAAAACAACCAAAATGCGGCAGGCAGAGACACAAGCAGTCTGTAACGGTCAAGAGGACGAAGCCACTTCCGACGAGATTGGAGTTTATACGCAAACCAAGGAAGGGACAGGTGCAGCAGAGGAACTGAAGAAGAAGAAGGGGAAGAATAAGCACAACAACAGGAAACAGAAGAACAAGAACAAGAACGCGAAACCCGCTCGAAGCGCTGCTACCGAGGCCAACAACGGCGTCGAAGAAAACGGATACGGCATTTCACCCCCCGGGTCGCGCTGGAATTATGCCACAAGGCAAGAGGTCAACTATTGGGATACTGGCGATGGTGAGACAGAAAACCTTTTCTCATTAAACGCCATCAATAGGAGGCTCGCAACAAAAGATCACGCTCGGCTGCCCAATAAAGTAGAATTCCGCACCTACATCGAGAACGGTGTCGAGATTGAGGGCGGCTTCGCCACTGAGCACATAGCTGCGGGCACGCGGATACTTAATGAGCGGCCGTTACTTCTGCAGCCGCCGTCGGACGAAGAGAGGCCTATCGAGATTCGCGTGCACGACATAGCGGAAGCGTTTGACGCTCTTCCACCCGCAGACCAAAAGACGTACATGGAGTTGAGCCCGAGATCAGCGCTTACATTGGCCGGCCTTTCCCGCGAGATCGACTATCTCATCAAATGTTACAAGTTTCTGCATGCCAAGGGCGACCGGAGAAGTGAAGAGGAAGAGGCCAACTACAATAGCCTGGGGTCGCATTTATCTGTGCTCTGTAAGAAATGGCGGATTGGGGCTCGCTTCTACCGCACCTCCTTCGATTTCCCCGTGGTTACCGGCTACCTGCCCGACGGATCCCCCAGGAGGGCAATTGGTGGGGCTGTATTCGCCAATATTTCTCGACTTAATCATTCATGCGTACCCAACTGCTGGACGCAACCCAATCCGGAGTCAGGCACGGTGACGGTGCACGCGACACGCGATATTGCTCCCGGGGAGGAGTTGCGAGTTTCTGCATTGGGAAGCAGGCACTGGCGTCTAACCGCCGCCATGCGTGCGAAGGAACTGCTTGAAACTGGTAGCGTCGTGTGCTCCTGCCCTGCGTGCGACACGTCGAATCCCGATTTTGAACGGCAGGATAAGTTAAGGGACACTTTGAATAAGCAATCCATATACATGCATGGATTTGTGGAAGCTGCGAAGACCTGTGACGACGAGGGTCGCTATCGCGAATTGAGAAACGGAGTTTGGGGTATAGCTGGAGACCAACTCAACCTAGGGACATATGAACGGGGGGAAAGTTGTATCCTGGAGATGTTCCATTTGCTGCAGGAGCTGGGTTGTGCTGACGTCGAGTGGGTGGACTTGCGTAGGATCTTGCAAAAGCTTGTTTATCCACGTCTAGGGAAGTGGTATGCGATTATAGCGCAAGGGAGGAAAATGCTGGCGGACACAGAAAGGTGCATGGGGAAAGACAATGAAGTGTACATGCAACTAAGGGAGGAAGTGGAGGCCACGGAAACTCGGGCCAGATTGAAGCAACTCGAACACGACGAGCAAACCAAAGCCCGCGAGGAGCGACAGAAGGAAGAACAGGCACGTCTGGAAGATCAGTACAGGGCAACTGTTGATTATATTATTAACCGTTTACCAGGAATGACAACCACAATACTGTTCCGTTCGTATTCTACTGGTTGAGGCGATTTGGGCTGGATTTGCCGGCAGATCGGGGATCACCCAAAAGGATGTTCAAGAAGAGGATGCTGGATGTACGATTATGCTCTTATGGTTGACTGGAGAAGGCGAGTTGCTGTCTTTTCGTCGAGCCGTCTCTCGGTGCAGCTGTTTCAACAGCGCTGCTCTATATAGACGCGCCGAAATGTAGGACCACTTTTAACAATTTCCTCAAGTTCCAGTGTTTGGGTGAACTTACTCGGGCACCTAACGTCAAGTATATGGTTCACCGCGATTCTTGAAGTCACTACATACTCTAACGCAGTGTTTTCGTGAACCTGATTATCTTCACATCGCCGTTTCTCGCGGAAGCAATATTGATTGGGCCATCGTGCTGAAGACAGCTCAATGGCTGTCACAACACATGGCTGTGATTGTAACCAGACGGCACCTAGTGTCCTTCATAGTTGTCTACTTCACATTGAGCGCCGAGTTCCTTTCGATCAAGGGGAGCTGAAAACTATGGCCATATGATATAGCACTCAAAGACAAAACAAAAAGAGACCAAAGAAATAGAAGCACAATTTCAGATGGTGCAAGAAACTGAGGGACTGTCGACGGTACTGTGTTTAAACCATGCGTGTTGTCGTATGGTTTGTGGCAGAAACAGTGGCAGAACTTTCTCGAGGCACAGCGACGGACCATGCATAAACTTGTCATTCGTGGTCCTACCGGCGCTGGCCGGGCGATATGCAAAGCTCCGTGTCGGGCGAGGCAGCATTGCCAACATCATGCGACCCCAGCTTACACTTACAGTCACGGTTACAAGGGGCACGCGATCGACGAGATACGGCCATAATCTGGTCGATGAGGGGAAGATATGCGGTATAATGCATAGTCAGGATTGGCGTATTCGAATCGATCGTATCCGAGCTTCGAAGATGCCTCCTTGGGGGCCCTTATATAGCCTGTTCATTTACCTCTATCGGTCGATCGCTAGCTCAGCTACAGGTATTACGGACGAGTGCAGAGATGGATAGAAGCGGCACACGCTGCATAGCAGCGGACTTGCAGAGGCCATGACTGCAAGGAGGCTGATCACTGTTCCTACCCATCAGTTCGCCGGTACACGTCTTGCATAAACAGAAGCCTGAGCTCATCTTGGGGGCCCGCAGTCGACCTCAATCACCGGATCATAGTCACTGACCTGTCACGTCCGTGATGGCACGGCTGCCCATATGCGTTCTACTCATTTTCCCGCGGCTGCTTTCGCTGCTTCTTCCTTTTCCCTTTTCCTTTGTAGGTACCGCTCCTTCGCGCTAAGAATCTCGCCTTCGGTCTTCCGACTCTTGCTTGCATGTTCCAGTTTTCTCCGCTCTTCAGCCTCTTCATCTGCCTTCCGTTTCGCAGCTTGCTCGAGCTGTTCCGCTATCATAGCTGTCTGTCTTTGCCTCTGGCCGCCTCGGCCCGTATTCCGACCTTGCAATCCGGTCTGCGACGAGCTAGGGCGCGATGACGACACGCCGGGACCATTTGCGCTCTTGGGCTTTGCTACAACGTTCAAACCAGCGGACAGCAGCTGTCTTTTATCTGCTACCTGTCCTTCATCGTTGATGATCACGTTCTTCCCTCGGGCCTTCAGCTCTTCCGCAATTTCGACTTCAGATCTCTCCTTAGCGGCTTCGACCGTGGCTGGACGGATCCCTTTTTTTGCCAGCTCCGCGGCTTCTGCCATCGCTGCTTGTGCTTCCCGATGTCTCTTCTCGTCCTCGAGCAACATCCTTCTGTGGAAGCCGGCCATGCCTTCTTTGCGTCTCTTCTCTTCCTCAACTTCTTGCCTCTTCTTCTCTTCCTCCTCCGCCTTACGTGCCTCTTCCTGTTGTGCCTTATATGCCGCCGTGACGAATTTTGCCTTGTCCGCAAACTCGTCACCCTCAGCCTCTCGCTCCCTCTGTAAAACCTTGTCGCGTGCTCTCAGCCTATCTTTCTTCCTCAACTCGGCTGACTCAAGCAGATTCTCGATATATCTCGCACGTCCCTGCGCCGCGTCTTCTTGTTCTGCCGCTTTTTTGGCCGCCACTCTTGCCTGCAGCGCATCGTAGGCTGCGTCGTAGTCGTATATAGAAGCATCGAGCTCCGCAGCCTCTTGCGCTCGCCTCTCCGCTTCGAGTTGACTTGCGGTATTGACCAGCTTGGATGGGTCGTCTTTTCTCGCTTGTACAGGGCGTTTCGGTGGGCCAGCTGATTGACCTTTTGGCCGAGACGAAAGCTTCGTTTCCGAAGGTATTGCTTTGTGGGCATTATCTTCATCAAACTTCAATTCCCCAATTACTTCTGCACCATCTGCCGCCCGCGCTTTCCCCTGCACGCTTTCTTCTTCATCATCATCGTCGAGCAGAGGTTTCCGTTTACCCGGCGCTGGTTTGCTGGGACCGTTGAGAGGCTTGTTCTTGAGGTTCAGACCGAATTTGAAAGACATGTTGTCTTGATGTTGCAAACTGGCGCATCGTTGTTACACATGAAGTTGAGATAGAGCCACCGCCAAGACATTGGAGCGGGTGCACAGACACTGACTTCATCGTCCCCACCGCCCGCATGCGCCCTTTCCGTCGTACACACCGGGCGGATTCTACGTGCAACCTCGACACGGTCTACTACATGGGCTATCAAATAGCTAGAGTCCCTTACCCTCACTATGGAGGGAGTGGATGGCGATCGCGAACCGTACGAGGGCGCTAAAGCCTCCAAATTTCGATTGAAATCCAAATCAAGTCGTTCGAAGCGACACCGTACCGACGAAACTGAGCATAATCCACATGACGGTCGATCCAGAAAGCGACACAGAGCTAGCGACGGTCACCGAGATGAATTACGCCGCTCCTCGAAGCGAACTTCCAAGCATAGTTCGAGGAGGACAGTTTACGAGACTACATTCCCACGACACGGGGGCTATGACGAGACAGAACACCGATATCGAGAGTCACTCTACGATGGATTACAAGCTGATCAGCCGGAGTCACCGCATGCGAGTGGCCTCGACCCGGACGCGGCATTCCGAGAGTCATTATTCGACGCCTTAGCGGATGATGAAGGAGCTGAGTATTGGGAGAGTGTATACGGCCAGCCCGTGCATATTTACCCCAACACCAAACCCGGGCCGGATGGAAAACTCGAAAGAATGACGGATGAAGAATACGCTGAGTACGTGCGTACAAAGATGTGGGAGAAGAGCCATCAGCATGTCTTAGAGGAGCGCGAAGCAAAGGAGCGGGCACGCCAGAAAGCCAAGGAGAAGAAACGTCAAATGGACGAAGATATTGCAAGAGAGGAAGAGGAGAGGGAAGACATACGGCGCAGGATGCAAGAAAGCCTAAGGAGAGGAGAGGAGCGCAAGAAAACGAAAGAAGTGGAGTCTGCGTGGACACAATATCTACAAGAATGGGAGGAGTTGAAGCAGCGAAAAGATCTCGCTCAGGAGAGTGCGGCAGCTAAGGATCTCATACCCTGGCCGGTCGTTTCCGGGAAGCGGCGCCATGTTTCCAAGGATGAGATCGAATACTTCTTCGAGAACTCACCCGCTTGGAGGGAGGATCCGACGGCGATGCTCAAAATTGAACGCATGAGATGGCACCCAGACAAAATGCAACAGCGTTTTGGGCAGCACATCGACTCGGATACCATGAGATCCATTACCGCGGTTTTCCAGGTTGTTGATAGACTCTGGACCGAGAAATCACGACTACGATAGATGCGTCCATTAAGATTGCGGCGACCTTTCTCCCATTGGATCCATCAAATCAGTGCTGTCTTCGGTAGGCGTTGGGAGCACGGTTAAAATCGGGCCGTTTCGTCAGGTTACCTGGTTAGGGTTGTCTTTTGGTAGGGCCAAGCGATTTCTTTTTCTGAGATACCCAATGCATTTTAGAACTCTTCCTCTCATACTTATTTTACCCTTTCATTTTTCCTTTTCTCCACCTTCAACTTCGAATGCGCCATGGCTCCATGCGCATCACAATCTCCATCCAGACAGCTGCACGATGCGATTGGTTCTCCTCTCCATACCGGAGTATATTGTCTCGCCACCAGTGTTTTGCAATGTCACTGCCATACGCCATTCCGACCACCAGCCAAGTCTTATTGATAAGTCTTGACCGAGATCACCTGCAAGCTCGGCCATGAAAAGCTTCAAGTGCTTAATAGTCCGGTTAAAAACTTGGGGCCGATGCGGACGGTTTTCCGATACCTGATTGCGGCTCAGTGGTGATTCGATCCCTTCTCATCGAGAATTCTTGGCTTTTGGATACACAGATTACTGCCCAGGCTTTTCAATCTGGTCTAGGAGGTTGGATGCTTGGCGTATCTCTTGGTAGGGCTTGGTCGACGATTGGCACGCTTAGAATCTTAGATCCCATTGGAACAGCCCCTGCGCAAGTACAGTGACCGCTAGATAGCACCATCGCACCTCAGTTTCAAACGAAACAGATTGTACATTCGACGCCAAACAAGTGGTCAGATCTTCAGTACAAAGGAATTTTAAGAACTCTGAGATAACATGGTCGTCACCAACTTATGGCTTCCTTACACGGGCCCCGGGGGGCAAAGAGAACCTGTCTGCAAGACTGATACCACTTGAGATTTGCAGCACTTGGCAAACAGGAGGCTCTGTGAATGGTGTACTTGGGCATCAATACCCGGCGGCAAAGCGAATTCTGGGGTACATGGACCCCTTCGTGGTTCATCTGGAAGCACGGCTCCAGGATGCATGCACTCCGCCATGGTCGGGAAAAGAACGACATCTGCCCAGGTGACCTCTCGGATGTGAAGTTCGGAGTGATGCTGGCAAACCCTTTACTATGACCCGGTTCGTTGTATGGCGTCTCCTCGCCCGCATATGAGTGATATGGCGGAATCAATACTAAACATGGTTCTCAAAAGTATATAAAGGCCGCCCGTCTTTCCAACCAGACTCCTCACCACCATCCATTCAATCCATTATCCACCACCATGGTCGCCTTCTCCTCCATCGTCCTCGCCCTTAGTGGCGTCGCCACCGTCCTGTCCTCCCCCTTGGATCTCATCACCCGCTCCACGCCCCAAGGCACTGGCACGCACGACGGCTTCTTCTACTCCTTCTGGTCCGACAACCAAGGACAAGTCACCTACAACAACGAAGCGGGCGGCAAGTACAGCGTCAGCTGGAACAACGTGGGCAACTTCGTGGCCGGAAAAGGCTGGAACCCCGGAGGCCCCAAAGTCGTTAACTACACCGGCACATGGAACGCCGCCAATGTCAACTCGTATGTCAGCTTGTACGGCTGGACGCGCAATCCGCTCGTCGAGTACTACATTGTGGAGAGTTATGGCAGCTACAACCCGTCTTCTGGTACGCAGAAGAAGGGCACCATTCAGAGTGATGGTGGAACCTACGATATCTATCAGACTACCCGTGTCAACCAGCCGAGCATTGACGGCACGTCAACGTTCCAGCAGTACTGGAGTGTGAGGACCCAGAAGCGGGTCGGCGGAACAATCACTGCCAAGAACCACTTTGATGCGTGGGAGAAGGTTGGACAGAAGTTGGGAACTCACAACTATATGATTCTGGCGACCGAGGGATACCATTCTTCTGGCAGTGCGTCGATTACGGTACAGGGTCCGTGAGAATCTGGCCGTTGCCTGTGTGAATGACACGCTGGTGACTTCGTCGATGATTGGAGAAGAACTTCGGAAATAGGTTGAGGGAGATTGGGAAATTGGCCAGGGTTTCGAAAACGTGTGGGAGGAAGCGAGAATATAGTCCGAACGTTATGATCGAATACCACAAATGCTTTCTTCTGCTCTTCCTGTGCCTAACACCACAGTCCAGTCCCGTTGCCCGCTTCCTCGGAATGCATTTGCTCTTAGTAGCACTGAATTTGATAGTGGTTAGGGAGGCCGATCTCGACCATGTTTCCTTGCATAATGTTCACCGTGCGTTCTGTGAGCGTAGCTGTTTCTGATGTAGTCGTTCTGTGGTTCCGCTCCCAGATACATGCGTCCTAGTCTTTCTTTAGGCTTTTCCCGGTACGCCACGATAAAGTTGATGGGAGTGCTCAAGTGATGACATTACAACATCATCCGACCCAGCTGGTCTATGTACCAACGTTAAGAGCATCTTCCAACGTGTAGCTAAGTGGTGAAGTGGTATTCAAACGCTGCCCAAACAGGAAATCGTCGGAGAGAAGATAATAGTCTCGGATAATAATCGTATCAAAACCACCTGACAAGACACCCCACATGTATTCTGCGGGAGGTTCTGGCTTTCACCTTTCGTCAGTGGGGTCGCGACCGGTAAGCATAATGCCATGATAGACTGGCAACCTTGACCTATTACGACGATTTCGGTCGCTCAAAATATCTTCTATTGTATACGGTACTCGTAGTTGAGCTTCAAGTTAAGTTACCAGCGGCTACTTCGAGTTCCATAGTGGTGACCACTCAGGGATTCGCGATGCCCGACCAAGTCAACTCATCAAAGCTACGCCGTTGACCTGGAGAAATATAAAATCACGCGTACACATCACCTTCTTGGTGAATCGTTTATCGTCTTGCCGATTGTACTCTTCCCATTCCAAAGAGGCCATGTAAACAGGATTTCGAAGTCTTCAAATGTCCTGCAAGGAGCTGATGCCAACCCCTAGCTGTCTCGTGCAGGCGAAAGCCCCGCCTATGTAGTGCACGCCCACCGCTCTCAGCGCACACCCAAATCCCGAGAAAGAGATGACAAGCATAGCAACAAGGCAGACCAAACGAGATGAGTGGTGATTGAGAGAGTTCGCCGCATCAGCGTCGTCCTTGTTCCGACTCACTTCTGAGCGCTGGTTGGCTGCACGTCCGAAACCCTAGCAGGGGTGCTGTTGGCCCCTGTCAACCACACACAACACTCCGTCCCTCCTTCTCTCAACGACCCTCGCACAAAGATGGGCCGGCGCCGGGAAACGCGAGAACGGTATGGCCATAGAATGGTGGCAGGCGAGGGAGATGGGTGGGCTGACGAAATGAGATGTCCGTGGCCCAGGAGTGGCGCCTTTTGGGG
>JAFHBW010000613.1:0-12051 GCA_019022765.1 Westerdykella sp. P71
GCGTTTTGCCGCGGAGCACCACTAGAAACAGCTATCTTGGGGCCGCTTATCTTTTTATAAATAAGAGAACGGAAGCAATTTTAGATACAGCCTACACCGCTACAGTAACTTGCAACGAAAACCCAACCCGGCATAATACCTTCTTCAACTGACTCCACTCCGGCTTTGCTTTCGGTTCTCTGGGTTCTGGTTCTAGCTCTAGGACCGAGGACCGGGGCTAATAACGCGCGGCGACGCGCGTCGCCGCCTGTTGTCAATGTTTGCACGTCACGGTGATGGTGCATCACGCATGAGGCGGGCCGGTGTCTTTACGCGGAGATTACTTGCTGCTGCTGCTGCTGCTGCTGCGACGGGAGGGGAATACCTAGAGGGCTGGTGATGCCGTGAGAACGGGGACTGGGGGCAAAAAGGGTGGTTGGTGGTTACGGGTGGAGGTTGAAATGGGTTTGCCTCGAGAGTTTCTCTGTGTAACTGGAGGTTGTCGTAGGATGAAGCGTCGGGAGTGGAGAAGGGGAGGTGCTGAGATGTTGCTGGTTTTGCATCAACGTAGGGCCGGCCGGTCTGTTACTACGTATACGCGCCTTTTTTCAGTTCGGTGGGTTAAGGGGGGAATGGATTGGTGAATGGGATCGAATGTGTGTTTATATACTGTAGGGTTCCCATGGAAGCAGCGTTGTTTCGTGGACGTTATTGCATCTGTACCCTATGATTTGATCTAGACATCGGCTTTCGTAGTACACTCGAGTAGGCGAGGCGTTGTAGGTCTAGTACTGGAGTCGGAATCTGTAGGTATACTGTGAGGTTTGCTACCTCAGGTTTGACTATCCTACGTTTGCCAACCTAGGTTGTTGGTTGTGTACGATTGCTGTAGGCAAAGGCAATCGTCCTCTCTTTTCATGTAGTTAGTGAGCCTTAGGCTCCTTCTTGAGATGAGTATCGAGATTCAGTTCAGTCATGAGAGTCCCACAGATATACTGCCAAAGAGATGGCCATTCCATCACTGCCCCTTTCAGTTCGTGGTTCAGGGGGATAAGTGATTAGGATATCCGGTGAGCAAATCTTCTCGTATCCAGAAACACATCAGAAAAGGGGATTTTGAGAAAAGGCGTATTCTACGGTAGATTCGATTGGAAGCACGTAGTCCAAACTGTGGCTGGCGGTGGAATTCGCTTTCCATTGCTGGTCCTGGTTAGGTCGGGTAACACAACTTCTGCTCAGTGAGCCAGCCTTGCGCGGTTGAGAAAAAAAGCAAGCGGTCGCCGCCTAGCCAGAACCCATGAGGCTGTGTAGCTGCTGCGCACAACATGCCTGGTTTATACAATGGCTCGTGTACTGCCCTTTGGAGATCATATTTACTCACAGCCTCCAACCTCCTATCCACGCTCATCATGTTTATTCTACGGAACAGCACAAGCACCAAGATTCCAGTTGCACCGTCGACGCGAAATCCTCCCCTACTTGCATCCAATGCCATCTATAACATGTACAGCCCCAGCGCATTTCTAGCCTGGGTTATGACCGGATACTGCGTGGCTATACAATACTATTCTCCTATGGAGGGCGCATTGTACCGGAATATCGACAAAGATCTCTCCCTCTTTCTCCTCTGCGCTGTTGTTGCAGCAGGCCAGTTGATTCACAAAATAGGCCAGTACAAGGGCCGAGAGACGGATCACTGCGATCGGACCAAGCCGCAGGCTGCGCCCATATGGGCATCCGCAGATGTGTGCCACTCCGCGTTTGGAGCGAATTGTTACTTCATCTATTTACTCCGCAAATCAAGACTTCGATTGGTATTGCTACTCGCCAGCAATCTCTTAATCCTCATTGGACTTTTCCGCCATTGGACGCCGTGTGTCGAGTCTTCGAAGGTGTACAGTATCCTTACGTGTCTGGTTTATGCCGTTACCTGGGCATCGATTCCCCTTGCGCCGCCCTTATCAATCTTTACACTGTCAATAATGGTGCAATATCCACGTCGTTACCGCACTATCTTCTCCGAGGCTTCTAGCCGATACTGGTACCCCTGAAACCGATCCGACCTACTTTTAGTATTGCTGGTGGGTGTGTTGCTGACCTTGCATGGTTTCATCGTACTCTTCGGTGCTGCCAACCTGACTTTGAGTTTCTTCGATGTTATTCCAAAAACCAATTACAGCGTGGGCGATTTTGGTCAGATTATGGCACTGGTGGCTGGTGGGGCGAACTTGGGCTTTTCGGTGAGGACCCTTTTTGAAAAATACTATCGTGGGATGCCGTTGTTCAGGGTAGTTGTGGGGCTAATGTTGGGGGTTAATCCTAGGGATGGGGAGGGAATATCCTATTACAGGCTGGTTATTGGGGAGAATCTTGGGCACCGAAAGCCTGTGAGACGGGGAGTAGTATGATTCGGACGTTGTTACACCTATGCTGGGTTCTTATATCTTCTCTACACATCCTGACATGGGAGAGGCTCTTCCCCTTACGTACGCCTGAATTTCTTGCCTTCCCAGGGTTCCCTTTAGAGAGAGATGAAGGGAAATGTTTGTATTACTGTCAATAATCATGCTACTTGTGCGAATGATAAGTGCCCCAAGTGTGCAATTGCGAGTTCCTTACTTCCTCGCGCCATCTCTTTTCCCGAAGCAATCATATCACCGCATGGCAAGTGCATAAAGTACAACCCGCCATGAAAACAAGGTAAAGCTTTGAAATTACGGAAGAGCAGAGGATTGAAGGGTACGTTCCATATTTTCTACCGAGTCCCCATGTTTATGTCCGAAACTCATCTTCCCTTGACAGCCTCACGGACTTTGTCTCAAATACGCCGCCACAACCGCAAAGTCAACGCCTTCTTTCCTGATACCCTGATTATCCGCTCTCTTTGCTACAGGAACGTACTCGTTTTCTCCTGGTGCTCTATCAACCACCACGTTATCATTATTGGCAGAAGCAATGCCGTAAGAGAAAAACTTCGAGTTTCTCTCGTAGAAAACGGCGCTGGTCTGGCAACTGTCGTTACCGCAAGAGGTGCGATTTTTGCCTTCTGTGAACGTCCAGAAGCCGCTGGAGTAGAGGTTGACGTTTGTGCTGTATAAGATGTGTTGATAGATGGATCTACGGCACTGAGAGCGGGAGTCAGTATCCTTCACATTGCAACTAGGCATGGGGTTTCCACGGCCTGTGCGGAAAATGGAGAGGTGCAGCATCCAGCAGATGCATCAACACGGAAGGGAAATAGAAGGAAATCCACTCACCACTGGATCATCCTTGGAACACCATCCAAATCTCGGCTCACCCATCAACAACTCCTTCTCCCCCCACGGCTTTGGAGCAAACACATCATTCCCCCACCCCTGCCAACCCGCCGTCTCCCCCATCTGCATCCCGACAAACACATTCGCCGCATTCCACATCAAGACTTGATACAAAGCAAAATGCTCCACACCCCACCCAAGCATCCACGTCCCCTTGGTCGCCTCTATGAAAAACCCACCCACCGGCGATGGAGGCGCGGCCAACCCATCCCACCCGTCTAAGTCGCGGTCCGCGGCCCACGCCCAGGAGTTCTCCCAGTACGAGGAGGACGTGGATGTCAAGTGGACGGCCATATGAACGGCTCGACACTCCTCGATCGAAGGACACGTATTCGCCTTCACTCCATTCGCACCTCCGATCCGGATATGCGTATTGAAGAATCCGACGTCCCCGGGCTTCGGGCCCGCCATGTTGACCTCGATGAGGACGGCGCCCGGGAGGATATCCTTCACCGTGAAGACGAAATCGGTGAATTGCGCGATGCCCGTGTCCCCCGGGCGGCCGACTTGGATGACGGGCTTGGGGTTTTGCGGGTCTTGGAAAAGGGGGCCGGCGCCGCTAAGCTCCGTGTAGGATTCTCCCCATAGACGGCTGTTGGGGGGGATGAGGAGGGTGTCTTTGAGGATGTAAGTTCCGTGCGGGAAGTAGGCTATTTTTCCGGCTAGAGCGGCGTCGTTCAGAATGGCTTGCAGAGAGGCGGTGTCGTCGGTTTGGCCGTCGCCTTTTACGGGGTGGGAGGCGACGTCTCGGACATTGATGATTTGGTCAAGGGTAAAGTCGGCGTAGGTAGGCGGCTTGGTTGTGTGGTAGAAACCTGTACTGTTGATCAGGGCGGAGGGGCGGGAAGTGGTGACCTTTTGGCCAGTGAGTTTTTCTGGTTTGGGAAATGGTGCTGAATTGCCAGTGTAGATGTTGCCGCGGATCCACGTCGTGCCCGCCGTAATAGATCCTGTCAGGATTGATGATCCTCCTGCCTTTACCGTCTGATTTGCGTCAGTAATGAACTTGATGGAGTAGGGGCGAATTTCGACTTACTGATGAAACGGTAGAGTCGACCAACACATTCTCCAAAACAATAGAGCCCACGGTTGCAGTCTGGTTCGCATCCGTCCTAACTAAGGCTTCCGTATCCGACGCCGTAGAATCAACCATATTCAAAGACCCCAACGTCCCACCACTCATATCCACCCCCGTGGTAACATCCTCAAACCTGCATCCCTGAACCGTCATCTGCACCATACTCACCGGCCTGATTCCCGTCTCCACCCCTTTGAAATAGATATTCTTAAAATGATACTGCATACTCTCACCCATATACCCTGTCCCTCCACCCCTAATCTCCAAATCATTCAGCAACAACGGCGAACTCCTTCCCATAGCTCTGACCGCTGTGTGCCCTTTCGCTCCCTTCGGCATCTCGAACACAGAATTCGACAACTGACACCCCTGACTAACATTCCAATCGACCAACGCAAACTCCGCACTCTTCGACACCTCCGTACTATCAAACACCAAATTCTTCATCTCAGTCTGAATCGATTTCGTCCCGTTCAAATACCGATCCGCACCCGCAATCATCGCCGTCCCGCTGAAATCACTACTCGCTTTCAACCTCGGCCGGCTCGCAGGATCCCCCATCCACACCGTGCCAATCGTATTTTGAATCGTGCCGCTGATGACGTACGTCCCTGGAGGGAAATACACCACCGCGGGCTGGCCCGTCGTGCCCCACCATCCTGAGCCGCGGGCTGCGATGTTGTTGTCGCCGATGGCGATGGCGGTGCGGATGGCGATGGTGTCGTCGGTGGTGCCGTCGCCTTTGGCGCCGTAGTCGCGGACGTTGCGGAAGACGGACCAGTTTTTGCTGAGGATGGGGTTGATGCCGTTGTGGAGGATGTTTGCGTACCAGTATGTGCTTGCTGCGGTTGAGGAAGAGTTAGATGGCGACTCGTTTGGTTGTGTGATGGTGGATGCGGCTAGGCCGATGAAGAGGAGGAGGGCTCGCATGGTGGGAATGCGAAGAAGGCAATGAGAAATGGAATGTCTTCTTTCCCGAATTGCTTATTTCGTGACCGTTATATGTCTAAAACAACTTGGAAGGGCTGTGGTATCCTTGCTTAACTGTTTTTGAACACGCCGTCCTCTGCTAAAGACCTGCGTCTCCCCCTTTTAAACAAATTATCCTTTACTAACGCCCCGCCGTCGCTCAAGGTTTGAGATCGCATGTTTCCTGCTTTAAACATTCTACAAATTGCGCCAGGTTCCGATGCCTTTTCCCGACCACTCGAGAATGCGATATTACGCATCTCAGGGTAGGATTTCGATGTTCCCTTCTAGATTAAGCACCCAGCGGATAATATAAGTGAACCCGGGAACGGTAACAGTTACGCGCGTACACTAATCCGAATACCTCTATAGCTATTAATAGATACATTGGCTTACGATTGGTCTCGTCCAGCCTTCTTTTGAAAGCCTGCCGCTTTCGTTGATGCAAGGTTACGATTCGAAAGTTGTCTGCGCAAAGAGAACGCAAACACTATATATGAAAGCACGATTTCATATAGACCAGAGAAAATAGTGGGATAGTTTCTGCACATTTGATGCCTATTAAAACTTTTGTGCGATGCGCCCGTTAAAGATGCCAGCAGCATAAGTTTTGCGGTAATGTGCCTTAAGTTCGATACGGAAGATGAAATCCGTTGCAATTCCAGGAATATAAACCCGTAAGACTAGAATAATGGAAGTATTGCCATGAATGAAACTGCTTTTGTTAGATTATAGAATTGAAACAGCCTTCTTTAGTCCAGTGTCCTCGTTTCCCTGTTCGGGAGAATAACGCATTACACATTATATCCTGTTAGACAGACCGAAAATCTGCTTCCAATGCCACAAAGAAGACATAAGGCTTAAAAATCTTTGATGATAGGGGACACCCTTATTTGAGGCGATTGTTGCAGCAATTGTCGACATGAGCAGGTATTCACCAGCCATAGAAGGCCGCCAGACCAGCCACTCCAACCAAAACGCCCTTACCCACCCCAGCACGCATTCCCGCACCCGTACTCTTCGGAGCTTGTCCCGAAGTAGTCGCAGACGAGGCAGCCGCTCCAGTTCCTGTCCCCGCCGTCCCCGTACTCCGGACACTAGCCCCAGAACCCGTCGGCGCGGCCGAACTGGCAATCCCAAATATAAATGGCGTCGGCCTCGCCGTCGCCGTCGATGCCCTCGACCTCGACTCATCATCCACATCCCTCGTCAACCACAGCTCCTCCCCACCCAGCGTCGCTTTCGCCCACTCCCCGATCACCGCCTCCGTCCCAGAAAACGCCAGCGACGTCACTACCGGCGTGCTCATCTCCCCATCCGTAGCACTAACCTGACAACTCATCGTCGCATCCGTCGTCTTGTACCACCAGGTACAGCCCCAACTCAGCGCGAACAACGTATGCTTCCCCTGGGCGCTGGAGAACTTCCCCTCGATGCTGCGCATGGAGGGGTTAAGGGAGGTGTAGGTGTACTCGAGGCCGGAGTTGATGGGGCATTCGTAGAGGTAGGAGACGCTCTTGGGGCAGAAGATGCGGGCGGAGTAGGCCTGGGAGTTGAGGGCGGAGGTGGTGGCGACGTAAGTTATGGGTCTGTGGAACTGGGTTCGCTGTAGGGTATGTAGAAGAAGAACGGGAGGTCGGTTAGAATTTGCTTTGGGGCGGTGGGGGCGGATGAGGATGTTGCGAGGGAGATGGTGGTGGATGACAGGATTAGGATGAGGCGGAGATGTGGACGCATTTTGTTAATTGGTTGCAGTGGGTGCTGTGATGAACAAGTGAAGTCTGCTTCTTCCGGAACACTTGAAAAGCTAGAGGACATATGAGATGTATATCTATCGGAAGAGGATGCCAACACCTACTCCGCCTCAATAATGGAAGCCTGGAACCTGTACACGAGCTGTCTCACCGGTTTAAGCTTACCATTGTGCCTAGTCTAGATTAGCGTAGCGAAGCGTGAACCCTAAAGAAGATCAATTGTTTCCCATATTCGGAGCTGAGGCGTTTTACCCTGTACAGGTAGGAGATTAGCCTGAGCAGGCAATCACTTGCCCTGAAAAGGGAATTTTTGGGGGCCCTAAAACAGACTTCAGATATGCGATTCGGGCCAGACCCTGTAACTAGGGTTGGGTGGCCTTACGCACATCTTACTTACCTGGACGGAAACAATGATCGTCCTTGGCATAGTGGCATAGTGTCACATGGAAATCCTTCACATATAATAGTAAGCATACGGAAAATCATTGCTTGCATGTTCGAAATTGTAAGTGAGAGACCAAAAATGAGGACCCTTTCCCCAGACACATCCCAACCTATCTGAGAACTCCCAAGACACCTAAGACCTTACCATAGGTAATCTAAAAGCCCATATACAACCCCGGTAACATAAATCGTTCTACAAAACAAAAGCAGGCATGAAGCCCATAAATAACAATCAATAGAATGAGAGCACAAAACTACAACAGCTCGCCCTCCCCCTCGTCCTCGAAACTGCCCTCCTCATCCCATTCCAATTGGTCGGCCGCTTCGTCCGCTAACCTCTGCACCTCAGCCAAGCCAGAAACCTCTTCGACCCAGCCTTTCTCGTTGATGGCTCTCTTGACGAAACCCCAAGGGTTATCCTCATATAGTTTGAGAATCTTAGGGCTACAAGCAGAGCAGCAATCGTAGGGCTTTCCTTCGACTTGAATGTTGGAGAAGTTGCTAAGGTAACCGCGGATTGTGTGGGGTACTGAGCCGAGTGGATGCACAAAGTGCGGTGGGAGTGACGGATGCGAGGGAGAAGGTGGTGATGCCGAAGGGTTTGTCGGCGTGACTGGGGCGCGCGATTTAAGGGGGTGCTGGAGGATGCTGACAAGAAGCTCTACAAGGAGACTTGATGCCAGAGGAGCAATGCCTGGGCGTGTCACTGTGCACTGCTGATCGAGGGTCGCATCTTTCATCGACTAGAATTGTCAGCGTAACCTCTTGTGGGTAGGGAGAAAACTTACGTCTGCAGGCGCCACGACATCATTGCAAAAGTAACAACCTAGTTCTTGTTCACCTTCGGCTGACGCTCTCAGACCATGTCGCATAACGACATAAGTGTCGAAGCCAAGCGCAGCGTTCAGTACTATCTTGCCAGCCGATTTGCCCATTACAGTTGGCAGCCATCTGCTTTCTCTGGTGTCCATGAGAAGGAAAATGGCATCGTGTTCATCGATCAGTCTGTGAAGGTTTCTGAAATCTCTTTGCGTCTTCGTCTCATCAGTCATGGGATGACCGACCATGGGGACCTCCATCATATGTCCTTCCGCTTCGACCCCAGGGTATATCTCCTGTAACGCCTCTGCTGCCCTCTCCGCCTTCTTTGCCCCGCCATTGGCACAATCCTTGAAGGTAAAGAGCGGCTGCCGCACAGGGTTGGAGAAGCTCACTACAGCGTTGTCGACCAGTGTGATCTTTCTCACGCCCCAGGCCATCAGCATTCGGGATAAATATGCGCCTAGTGTCCCAGCTCCGAGAAGAAGGCATTTGCAGTCCTTGACCACGTCCAAGTCTATGTTCGGTGCTATCCGCCATTTGATAAGCTTCAGGTTGAGATCCACGGCTTGGTCGGCAAGCTTCCGGTCATCCATATACTCGGAAAGATCGACTGTACGTGAAGACAGCTTGCCCGCGTCGTTCCTTTCCCAGCCGGTGACCTTGGGCATCTTCGGAGTGCGAGGTCTGGAGGCAGTCTCGGTCGCTTGAGGCTCTCCCGCGTCTGCCAGGGGTTCGGACTGCACACGCATGATGATCGAATTCGACTGATCTCGCCGTAGATGAGTATCTCTGTAAGATAGTATTTGCACATCGTTCAGTCGCCAACGGTGTCGAACCAGGATCAGAAGATTGCGGAGCATCCAGCCAGGGTTCTCTGGGTAGGTGGAGGGATCTGCGAAGCTCACAAATCGGTCCTCTTTCTCTACATCGTCGAAGAAGCCCTTATCAAATGACTCGAGTCTGCCTACCACCCATCTGTACCCAATTTCCTCAATCGGTGTTTTGGGGCGCTCGTCGCCGTCTCCTCCACCACGAACTCGCTTGGCGAGAAAGAACCCCCTTTGTCGCGCGTCGGAGGCGTAGCGCCAAGTTTGGACGGCGTCGACCAGATGTGTCGTTTCTTTTGTATCCAGGCGTCCCAAATCACCCACGAGTTTCCAACCGGGATCGGACTGGATAGCCGGGAAGCCGAAATGATATGTGAATTTATATTTCTTGAGATTCGCAAAGGTAATCAGGGTAAAGGAGGAGAGGAGAGAAGGACATTCGTATATAGAGCCGTCATGGATGGCCTCCCATATCTGCATGGATGTCAGCATGGCAGGCGAAGAATGAGGACGTGATGAGTGACGTACCGTGCGCCCCGCTCTCTCCAAGATCGCGGTCCTATCCAGGTTCTTGAAGTCTTCCATGGTGTTACAGTTCTTGACGATACCTTCGCCGCGAAGATAGTTCACCGGGGTATCATCCGAAGTCAGCGCATTCGGGTGAATCTGCATGCGACTGGATCGGGACGGGTGGTCGGTGGGGCGCACTTCGTAGAGGCCTAGTACTTTGCGCGCCGAGTCGTCCAGCTTGTCGTGATTTATTTTGATGTGAGCGAGAGCGGCATGGAACTGAATATCGACGTCGCTCTGCCACGGAGCATACTTTAGGGTCGCCATGACGGAGTGAATGCGCGAAGTATACTGGAGAGTGAAGGGTGGGGGCTTTGAGACGGTCGGGGAAACGGGCGAGCGCTGTATTTACTCGTGAGGCGACGGTTGAGTGGCGTCCAGAGGAGTCATAGGGTTATGGCGGATCTGGGTGACCGTGCGGACGTGATCATGGGTTTGTGATCTGGGGTCGTGAGCTGTGTCTCAGATGAGGGAGCTCAAGGCAGCTGGAGGTGAATAGTCGGCCCCGCCCGCTCGGAGCGGGAGCTCGGGCCCCGCGATTGATAGATGTAAATGGAAAATGTAACTGGCGGGGCAGTGCCAAGCCGCGGGTTTAAGCTACGCGACGGGCGTTCAGGAACGCGACGACACAGCTCTCTTCTTCTATATACAACTTTGAGTTCATCATGCTCATCGGACTTTGCGGAGGTGAGCGGCTCAATCGTCAACTGGAAACGCTCGCGCTCTTACATTGCTCCCAGGCATCTGTGCCGGCAAATCGTCCATTGCCTCCTACCTGATCGAAAGGCATCAGTTCAAGCGCATTCGTCTTGCTCGCAACGCCTCCATTCCCGCCGTAGAAAGATCCGCCTCAAATGCCCATGTCCCCTCCGCTGAGACAGAATCCTCGGCGGATACCTTGTCATTCCCCGATATCAACTCTCTCCTTGATTTCGTGACCCTGCGATGGCGAGAGAGGTGGGTGACGACCGATATCTGGGACAATGATGTGGTGGATGCGCTGCTGAAGCGGCCGTTCTTCCTGTTGATCAGTGTGGATGCTCCAGTGAGCGTGCGGTGGGAGCGGTTTAAGGACCGGTAATTGTCCCCATCTCTCCAGCCATTCGCTCCCGCTGATTGTTGAAGGTGCAAGCGAAAATTCTTGATTCCCCCTTCGCTTGAAGAGTTTGTGATACGTAACGATGCCCACCAGTACACACCAGGAACTGGGATGAGTACCTTGATTCAAAGAGCTCAGCTCAAGCTCCTCAATTCGACCACCACAATTCCTTCCTTCCATGCTGCGCTCGACTCGCTCGACCTTACCAACGAGGGTCGGCTCCGGCCCAGTTGGGATCAGTACTTCATGCGATTGGCGGATTTGGCCGCCCATAGAAGCAATTGCATGAAGAGGCGCGTCGGCTGTGTCATTGTACGGGCGAAGAGGGTTATAAGCACAGGCTACAACGGGACCCCACGAGGCATGACAAATTGCAACGAGGGAGGATGTCCCAGGTGCAACAGCGCCTCTCGCGCAGGTGCAGACTTATCAACATGTCTCTGTCTTCATGCGGAAGAAAACGCTCTTCTGGAAGCTGGTCGCGATCGAATTGGAGAGGAATCTATCCTATACTGCAACACCTGCCCCTGCCTCACATGCAGCGTCAAGATAACCCAGGTCGGGATCAGCGAGGTCGTCTACAACCAGGGATACTTGGTGGATACCAAGACAGCAGAGATATTTGCGGAAAGTGGAGTACGTTTGCGTCAGTTCGTCCCTCCCAGCGAAGGCCTGGTAGACCTCTCCGTGGGCGTTGCTGTAGAGAATGGGTCGCGCGCAATTTCTACAATTGGAGACATACGAGAGGTTCTGGACGATGCGAACTTTGTCCGACCTATCTAAGGAACGATAGTGATATGGACACATGATGAGATCATGTCAAGCATGAGGATATACTCCAAGCGATACCCATACCATCCTTCTAGCGCTATGTTCCCCACCGTTGGCCCATCGTTCCAGAATTACTGTGAACACCATGCCGACATATTCCGCCAAGATAGATAGAGAGAGCCTGCGATCCTGCATGGTACGCTCGCCTGCTTTTAGAAAATGGGTAATTCTCCCAGCGCGGTGGAGGCCGAGATCCAAGCGACTGCTCTTGGGTCACTCTTGACCAATGCTGCAACTGTGCTCAATACGAGGCCAAGAGCTTCAATTCTATTTTTGTGGTCCAGGGTATCCGCGGTGAAGGGCAACTCACGTGACTATTGGTGTACAAGGGACACAGGCAGACTTTAATAGGGTTTTGGGG
>JAFHBW010000618.1:0-11630 GCA_019022765.1 Westerdykella sp. P71
TTCGGCAAATTCGAGCAAGTAAGTAGTTGATATTGATGTCGGGGCAGCAGGCCGGCTTATTTTTGTGGGTAAGGGAGCAGTATAGGGGTCGAGCAAAGTGGAGGACTGAGTTGATTGTAAAGGGACATCTACAGGGGAGCTGATATACCTAGACCACCAGTCACGTGGGTGGCTTGCTGTACTGTAACACACCCCCCCAGCTCGCAGAGCTGTCCCCAAACTCAGCAAACAGCAAGAAAATGTGATAAAATCGATAAAACCGATGAAATACAGTGAGTGTGGTGTATGCGAACCAAAAACTGAAGTGTGATAGAGGTCCTTGGTGTTGAGAACCAAGGTGCGAGAGATGTCCTTGGTGTTGAGAGCCAAGGTTCGCAAACTCCCCCGAGCGGTTTCAGTAATTATGTGAATCTGATCAATGTAGTAGTAAGTGATTAGCCCCAGTAACGCGCGCCAGCGCTAAATGCGTCATCTGAAAGCTCTTGAGATCGAGTATTCAGCCTAGCAGAGATATCCTCAAGCCCTAATTGCCTCACAAACTCCTTGTGCTTTTGATATGGCAGGTGCTTGGTAAGCCCATCGGCAACCATGGCATTGGTATCAACCCATTTGACGTTAATCGAGCCTTTCTCATATTCCTGGCGGATCCAGCTTTGGTGAATATCGACGTGTTTGAGCGTTGTTTTGAGCTTCTCAGTCTCCTTCGTAACAATGCCCACTGTTTGTTGATTATCACAGTACAGCATTGGCTTGATCTCTGGGTCAAACTCAAGGGCCTTGAAAAGTAGTCTCCACCACATGAGCTCTGAGCCGGCCGCAGAGAGCGCATATAGCTCAGCCTCAGTCGTTGATTTCGTGACGGATTTCTGTTTGGTAGCCTTCCAATCCACAGGTAGGCCAAAGAGCTTGAAAACGTAGCCAAAGGAGCTTGCTCGAGTGAGAGGATCGTCGGCAAAAGCAGCGTCGGATGCTCCATAGAATACTGGCTCTGGCTTAAGCTTAGTGTCAAGTACTATTGACGACTGATCTTGACTGTAAGGAAGGGTTCCTGGGTCTAGCTCGCAATTCTTGAAGTAGATAGTACTCCTATTTTCCCATCTAGTAGCCTTAATAGCTATGTTGCGCGTGCCGAGCAGGTATTGCCAAGTGTGCTCCGCGTACTGTAGATGCTTCTTACAAGGTTTGATTAGGTGGCGCGAGAGATCTGAGTGAGTCTTGGAGATATCGGGTCTGGTCATAACGGAGATGTACCCTAGGGATCCCACAATCTCTGCATATCGCTTCCTCTCTCGCCTATCTGCCTCGCAGGCAGGGTTGTACAAGTCGGCGGCATCTGGAAGTGGTGTCTTTGGGTACCCACCCCTTGGCTTCTTGATATTGAACTTGGCAGCCACCTTATCGATGAACGAATCTTGTATAAGCCATATAGCTTTCTCTGCAAAGCTGCGGACTACTCTTATGCCCAAGAACCAGGCCACCTCACCCATCGCGCGCACCTTGAAGGCACCTAACAGTCTTGCTTCGAAGTCCTTGTAAACTTGGAGGTTGTTTGGATGGACTAGGACTACAATATCATCGACGTAGAAGAAGGCTATGAGCTTCTTAGAGGTGTATAGGCACGGGGTCTCTTTAACCTGAGTAAGGCCTAGATTCTCAAGAACTCTCGTGAGGACCTTGTACCACAGTCGCGGAGCTTCCTTAAGACCATACAGTGCCTTGCAAAGACGTAGAATCGCCCCATATCGATCAACAAAGCCATCTAGGGTGTAACAATATAGTTCCTTGTTGATAGGCGAGTTCAGGAAGGCGTTGACAGCGTCATATTGGTACGCAAGCAGATCAAATCGAGCGGCTATTGCCATAAGCGCCCTGAAGGACCTGGCCGTTAGGGTGGCGGCGTACGTATCATCCCATTGAGATTGCAGGTCTCCTCTGACAACGATTCGAGCCTTGGCCTTGTTCATATACCCATCCTCATCGAATTTCCAGGTGTACACCCACATGAGTGGAAGGATATTAGCCTGTACACTGCTCGCAGTGGCTACAGTCCTCTTAAAACAGCCTGTCTCCCAGCACGTAGCAACCTCAGTATCCATAGCAGCCCTGAACATGTCGGCAAAAGGATGTTCTGCCACCTCGGTGTAAGTCTTCGGTGCTGGAGGGAGCTGATCCCTATGGTACTGGATCTTAGGGGCAAGATTTGAAGCCGTCAAGCTCGCGGGATTGATCAAACAGGCAAAAGTAGCCCAGTAAGTTTGACTCCTAGTAGACGGAGAGTCCTCATCAGCACTAGTAGCTGTCCTGTTGTAGCTACGCCGCGTATTGTAGTTAACTAAGGCCCGAGCGCGCCTCCCTGCCACAATATTGCCCTCGTCAACCTCGGGATTGGTGCGCAGTGGCGCGTTGTTGTTATGTCGATCTAGCAAATAGCCGGGTATCTCTGTAGCCCAGCGGGCAGGAGGCTCCTGTTCAACTTCCACAGTGGATACAGGACTTTAGGAGCTTCGTGAGCCTTCAGTCCTTGAGAGCGGCACTGAGGGAGAGAGCCTAAATCGCGAGCTGGCATGGTCGCCCTGGTTGCTATGGCGACTGCTCGCACCCCCCGAGCTTGAGCTCTGTCTAGTGCTTGGCCCGATTGTGACTGAAACTGGTGTAGGAAGAGGTTGACGGGACTTCTCCCTCTCCTGGTGCATCATGGACTCATGATCCTCTGTAGTTGCCATATTGGCCCTAGTTGAGTTGGTTAGCTCGTTAGCTTGTTGCCCAGTAGGCTCGTAATCCTCTTTATCCTCAGATCTCAGCTGTATATCCTCAACTGTAGCATTGCTGAGATCCCACTCAAGATCTATTCGAGCGACTTCCTCCTCCTCGAGCTCCAGGATGGAATCCTGCCATTCACCATCTGTGGCGAAGCTTGTTCCTGGCTTGAAGATCACGTCTCGTGTCCTGATGACTCGCTGGAGAGGAGGGACCCACACCCTGAAAATGTTGCTGGAGTCATATCCTACAAGATAGCCAATATGAGTGCGAGATTCGAGCTTGTCGGCCAGCCTGAGGTCCTTGCGAAGGGTGTACGCCCTGCATCCAATTTGCTTGTAGTGGGAGCAAACAGGTCTTCTCCTGTGTACGACCTCATGGGGTGTACGCCATCCAATCCTTTCTGTAGGCGTGGTGTTGAGCAGATTCACTGCTGTAATAGCTAGCTCGTTAGCTAGCTCTTTTGGTAGTCTAGTCGATATATGCAGTGCTCGGGCTCTCTCAAGGATAACCCTCCCAGCTCTTTCCTGGAGTCCTTTTTGCCCATCTGTACGCTCTGCCGTGAACTCGACCTTAATGCCTACTGCCCTGCAAGCCTTGACGTACTCTCGCCCAAGGCCCTTCTCGTTATCTGAGCGGATCACGATAACAGCATACTTGTAGCCAAATTGGCGCTGGATCCTTCGGATCAGGTTAAGCAATTGTTGTACAAGGGTGCTCTGATCCTTGTTGCAGAGGCAGATTGCCTCATGCCAGCCACTGAACTGGCAGACAGCGTGGAATAGGTATTTGTCGCCGTTGTAGCATTCCTCGCCCTGTGGCGTGAGCTGCACTAAATCCACGGCGATTCTCTCAAAGGGGCGGGTTGCCCGAGAGTCAGGTGATCTCCAAGAGATCTGCTGCGTCATTTTGGATTGTATACACACGTCACAATCCTTCATCTTAGGCGCAGCGTCGGGGTCCTTGAGCACAAGCCCTTGGACGTTCTGTTGCAGCTTGAGTATAGCCTCCTTCCCTAGGTGTGCCCATATCTGATGGGCTTCCTCAGCCGTAACCTGCAGCTCAGGTTTTGGCTCATAGGAAGGTCTGTAGTGCCTGAAAGCCGCCATTGTAATCAACTGCTTAGGATCTAGCTTGGCAGCATCTGGCGAGTCAATAAGCCAGTGTCCAACGTTGTACTAGAGCCGGCACACAATCTGGTGATGCTCATCCTTGTACAACACATCCCTCCCAGAGTCGATATGTACTCCCATAGGCCTGTAGCGCGAGAGTCCAAAGATATTTGCAAAGAAGCCCTCAATAAGAGCGACTTCTCTAAGCAGCATAGGTCGGGGTTTGCCATCAGGGCCCTCCACAGTGAGGGTTACCTCACCCCATTCAGTGATCTCACAAATCTGAGCTCCGGCGAAGATAGACTCGCCATTCACGGCGTTACGAGTCTTCTTCCAGTGCCATTGAGAGCTCCTATTGTTGCAGATGTGGAGATTAGAACCTGGGTCGCAAATCCACCTGTTGATGTAGGATGGTTGCGATTGACGAGTCTGGGTGCCAAAGGCGTTGTACTCGCAGGCATGTACTGAGCCTACAATTGTTGAGGGCTCATCAAAGTCGATTGGCGTCGTTGTAGCAGTTGTTTCCAAGGAGGTGCCAGTGCGGGTGCTCTAGCCAAAACCTTGATTGGTGGCGTTACTGGTGGCGTCGCTGATAGCCTTGTCGAGCTGTACACGTCGCCTCTGATCCTTCCAAGCAGCCTGAACCTTGGCCTGTATTTCGGGCCTAGGTTTCCAATTGGCTGGTCGAAGCTGTTCGACAACATATGGGCACTCCTTGTACCAATGGCGATCTCCACAAATGCAGCGTGGCACCCAACTATCACCCTTTTGCACCCTCTTACCCCTCTTTTCTAGCGAGTCCGTTGACTCCGCTGCTTTCAGGGTCGCGAAGGTCCCCAGTCCAGTTGTGTTCTTGCTCGAGAGCCTTTGTGCCACTCGAAAACGCTCTGCTAATTGGGCAAAAGGTGTGAAATCGTCGGTAGTACCGTCCACTTCATGAGCAGTCCACTTGTCGAGCTGTATAGCTGCCCACATGTTTGAGGAGTCCTAGGTTTGGATGCTGTGTATGAAGGCCTGTACAAAGTCGCCATTGTTCTTATCCATCTTGGCCTCGTCGAAATCCTCCTTGAGGCGGATCCAGTCGTCAAGCCATATATCCATTTTCTTGAAGTGAGGCGGCTTCTGGCAACTTGCCCACCTGTCCTGAAGATGGCGACGTCGAGTGGCTGCAGTAGGTGCTAGGAGAGATTTAAGAGCCTTGATGGAAGCTCTAGTATCCATTCCATGCTTAACGACGTAGTATGAGACCAAGGATTGATCCACTGAGGTCACGATGGCTGCCCTCAGGGCTCTCATCGAATCCTCAAGCCTTTGCCAGTTCTGGAGCTCAAACTTGTAATCCTCAATATTATCCTTCCACTCCTGCCTCTGATCTGGATCTGTAGGCTTTGGAGGTCGTACAGGCTCCTCTAGGAACTTCTTATCCCCCTCTGGGTCTACATAGTCCCATATTTTATACTCTTGGGCGGTAAACTTCACAAATCGATGCCAGGCTTGCCAGTCCTTTGGCTCCTTGAGCTTCGGGAAGGGTACTGATGCCGATATGGAGTTCTTCGAAGCCATATTAAGGTGTTGTAGTAGCGACAGCGACAGTGAGAATGCGAACTGCTATAGGCGACGGGGTAGGGCAGTACTCCAAGATCTCAGCATCGAAGGCTTGTATGTTGAACTCAGTCAGTTGACAGGGCAATTGAACGACTTAACGAAGTACTGCAGCGCTATAAAGCGTATTCCGGGCTCATAACTGTGGGTAAGGGAGCAGTATAGGGGTCGAGCAAAGTGGAGGACTGAGTTGATTGTAAAGGGATATCTACAGGGGAGCTGATATACCTAGACCACCAGTCACGTGGGTGGCTTGCTGTACTGTAACAATTTTTAACCCGCATTCTCTCAGTGTTAACAAAGGCACTGTGCTTCGTTTCAATTTTCTCAGTCTCAACCACACTTTGACTCAAAGCTCATTGGCGCATCCTTGCTCAAGAGAACAAGGGTTCGATAGTGGATTTGAGCAGTTCAATTGTAACAGTACAACAAGGGTGCCACTCACGTGATCCATAAGGTCCCTCGTACATAAGACCTCCTGTAGCTAATCTCTTACAATCAACTCAGTTCCTCAAGCTTGTCCGACACCCCTCTACAGGCCCCTGCTCTCATCCAACAGTTATGAGCCCGGATTCCGCCAGGTAGTCCTGTAGAGCCTTATTCAAGTCGTTCAATCTGCCTGCCAATTTAGCTGAGTTCAATACTTGATCCAACTGCTGAGCTCTTGCGATCCTCAGCACCCGCACAATTTACTCAGGCAACTCGCTCACGCCTCTACTATCGCCGCCGAAACCCACGCTCGCAGTACGTCCTCTTACCACCAAATTGTTACCACTATGGCGTCAAAATCCGCCTTCAACGTAACAGTGAGCTGGCCCAAACTCAAAGAACAGAAGGACTGGCAAAATTGGTACAGATTTCTTAAGAATACAGCTGAAGAGTACAGAGTATGGAAGTATATTACACCTGAGGAACCTCAACAGGGTGTGCAATTGGCAGTATTTCCGTCGGAGCCACCAGAGCGCCCCCGTAGGCCAGAGAATCCTTCGAACGATGACTGGCGCATCGACTATAAAGACAGAATGGAGGACTGGAAGTACAATTCACAGGAGTGGCAGAGACAAGACGACGCTTTCAAGATGATCAGAGCAGACACGTCCGTTTCTCAAGAGCTTCTGTTGTTTCCTTTCGTTTTGTCTTAGTGTTCGGTGGTGACCTTCTTTAGTCCCTTCCTGGTTGCTTTATTATCTTCACTTCCCCGTTGATCGGCTTTCTGTTCTTTAGCCTTGAAGGCTTTGTATAAATATAATCGACATTGTTATTCCATTCTGGGTTTTGTTGCCTTCAGACACATATACACACGCCGACATGCCTCTTTCACAGCGCAGACGTCCACCACCGTTGGTGTTGATCCCAAGACAAACACCCACGCCGACTGCTGGAGATGAGGAAGGTGATGGTGAGGAAGGGCCTGATAGCCCAGACTCCGTCGGTAGTACCCCTGGACCTGATTCACCAGACACTCCTTCCCCAATTGGACTAGGAGGGGAAGAAGAAAAAGAGGACGATGAAGAAAAAGAGGAAGAAGAGGAAAAGGATGAAGCTCCAGAGTCGATCCCTCCTGCAGCTACGACAACCACCGCTCAACCTTCCCAGACGGCACAGCGCCCAGCTCTCAGATAGGAGCGGTTCCTCAGATCACTGAACCTCCTTCAGTGATTGGTGACGGTGGAAATCCACCCAACTTGGCTCTTCCAACCGATACGACTGAGTCGCCCACCAGGACACTAACAGTGTCAACTTCGTCTGTCTCTTCGCAGCGTCCAGCCTCTGGGACTGGAGGAGCCAGTGCGGACACGACGCTCCCACAGAAGACACTCCCTACCAATGCGGATAATGGTGGCATGAGCAAAGGCGCAGAGGCAGCGTTGATTACCTTTACCGTCTTAGGTCCGTTCCATTCGTATCCATCCCAAGAACCACAGCTAACTCTTAACAAGGGGCGTTGCACTATTCAAAGGCGCAATATTCTACCTTCGCAAACGACGCCGCGCCAAACGAGACAACGAAATCCGACAAGCCGAGAATGGGGACCCCTTCGACCCAGACTCCAGCGGCATGCGCGCACCAGAAATGGTTCACTCATCTCATGTCACTCGCACAACTACAACAAACTCTCTTTTCGCAGCCGCAACTTATCAGCGACCAGAAACAGTCTCGACGGATCAGTCACGCTCGCGCATACAAGATCCGCAACCTACGCCGAATCCTTTCGCTGATCCTCCACTCAATAACGCGTATGATGTACTTCGCGGAAGACCTAGATCAACCACGTTAACAGATCGGGGATCGTGGATCAAGGATCCGTTCAAAGATCCTGTCAGCGAACGATTTGATCCATTTGGCGAGTTGCAAGAGAAAGCGAGACAGGAAAGACTCGGATATATGCAAGAATTAGATCAAGAGCAACAATATTTGGAGAAAGAAAGGGCGGGACTGGGGGTCGTGAATGGAGATTATAGGAAGGGGAGTAGTGTTACGGTGGAGGGGGTTGGGATTTTGGATCGGAGTGGAGATAATCGAGGATACTTGCGATGATTGATATATGCGAAATCTTTGAAAGAAGAAAGAGTGTAGAGAGCTAGGAAACAATCTTCAGCAGAAACAGAACGATGCAGACTGACCGACAATAAGGGAGATGGGATGGGTTTGGCGCAACAGTATGAGGAGATTTTTCTTTTCGATACCAGATCTAGATTAATGCAGGTGGCTCCTGCGACAAAGAACCGACACAGACAACCAAGGAGCGACTCTTTTGCGCAATTATACAATAGTTTCCACCAATACACGACCATCCAAATCCAATTTTCTCTCCATCACCAGTTGTGCAGTACGGCGTTTTCTCCACTAGACTGGTCAAAAGCTCGAGTGGAGAGCGACCTTGAGCAGATATACTGGGTTGAGTGATGAACATGCGCCTATGTACCCAAATCCGTAGCGACAACTTCTGTCTAAATATGGGGTATGTAGTTGGACCACTCAACAGTTTCAAACGCTGAAGCCGGCAAGCTCCTCAGCCCCAAAAAGTCTTCCAGTATAACATAGACTCGGCAAATAGCGTACATTGCACACAATAGAGTGATCGGAATAAGTAACGTAAGAGGGATTTCCAATTGCGGATCGTGGGGCGATGAGACGTTGCGGAGTCTTGCTGCGATTTTCCTGTATGCCGTCTCTCGATTCGGACCTGAAGGCAAGGCACGCGATGGTAACGCTCCCAATACCTTTCTTTTGGGGGAGAAATGTTCCCAGAACCATATATACCCAGCACCAAACGTAGAAAAGACAAGGTTAAATGACGTCGCAATCCTCCATAGTAATCTCTCGATCGGAGTCGGGAAATGGAAGTTCCAAGCGGTAATGAGGGAAATGGCAAAAGCAAGGATGAACACAATTGAGAACCACTCGCGGTACATGTCGGGCTTCAGCCATGTATCGCTAGGTATTCGGTCTCGTGGCTTGGCTTTCATGGGTCGAGAGTACAATGGAAGGCGAATTCTCCTCATGAGCCCATTATAATACGCCCATAGTAGACTTAGTGAGTATTCGCGTCGACTGACAAAGTCAAGTGGAGTGTGCGCCCATTGCTGTCCTGTAACTCCAGCCTACGCAGTACGTAAGTCCACATCGGTCGACGAGTCGCGTACGAGAGCTACTGACCTCAGCAAGAATCTGATCAATTGTTACAGCGCAGACAAGGATTGTAGGTGTTGTTACATCTGATGGTTTGTGGAACCAGAAGAACGACGTGGCGAACATTACCACGACAAATGATATGGTTGTGAGTTCCAGCGTGGTTATAAAGAGGCCTCTGAATCTACGTGCAACTGTATTGGTAAAGAACCAGACAGCCTGGACAACGGTAATGAGCCTTTTTCAAGTTAGTGCATGATAAAGCTTTGGAGCCTCAATATTCTCGAACCTGGCAAGACCATCTGCTTTGCTTTTGTCTTGTATCTCATCCTTTGAAATTAGAGGACATTCTAAGTATCTCTTGTCAACAAGGTAGAACAATTGCTCCGAGTTAACAGGAAATGAAATTTGTTTGTCGCCATGTCTAACTTTGAGAAGAAAACCCCCCATGTCCGCGTAAAAGGCATGAGTGAGGGTCCAGCTGGAGAATCCTTTGTTTCGAAACTTCTGCACATAGGAATGGAGATCAGTGTGGATTTCAATCGTTGGTTGAGCCTGTTGATTACCTTCAGGGACACTGCAGCTGAAGTCACTTGACCAGCAGCAATACCAAGTAAAAACTCTGGTCCAAGCAATGTAACCATGGCCAGAGTAGTTTTGTCGTGTATCCGATCCCACTCCGAGTCTGATGTGGCGGGAACATTAGGATAGACGGAGGTCCAACAGCAGAGGAAAATTGTTAAAAGGCAAGAGGTTAAGATATTAGCTGTTCCCCGACCTGAAGGTGAGGCTGTCCAGCCTTGAAAAGGTGTGAACTCGTCACCCGTAGAATTAGAATAGTTGCCAGACATTACTTCTTGTGTGAATCAGTTCGAATCTAAACAGATAGTGTGGGAAATTATGGTGAAGTTGTATACACAAACCTGTGCGGTTTCTAGACAGATCTGAGGAGAGTGAAGTAGGTGGTCAGCGTCTACCCGAAAAGAGCCACTTGGGGGCTGAATGGCTCCTGGCTGATTCCGATTCGACGATCACCCTTCTGTATGCATTCCCAAATCCGCCACAGTCTATCCGCCCGGCGCTCAGCCCGGTAGACACTCTGCCGAGCGCTGGCAGTGGATGGTCCTGCAGCCGCCAGCTATGCTGCAGCCTGCCTATGCACATAGATTGATTGACGGATGCATTGGCGGCGACATTTAGCTGCTTTGGGCCATTGACGATCAAGCATTTGCCGCCCTTTCAATTGCCAACAGCATGTGCACGCCATCGGCGCAGCTACTGGATCATACCCATGACAGCGCGAGTGAGTACTGTGCCACCTTAGCATGGGTGTTCGTTTCTCAAAATTCAAATTCGGGTTCCAAGACTTTCGCCAACCAAGGGTGAAAACAACTTTTGGAACCCCACTACCCTGAGTATTTTACCTCAATCCTCAGTGAAAAACAGAAATTCAAGGGAAAAAGACAGAACGAAAGGGAAGAAGAACGCAGGACAAACCATATAAAAAGTGCAACGGGCAGATAGTACCCTCGATCTACTCGCCTACTTTGTAGCAAGAATATTGCCTGTAGCTGCATTGCAGGTACAACGGAGATTGGTTTCATACGCAGTTTGATGGAATGATTGGCTTATAATATGCCTACCTGCATATGGCACTGGGATATCCATGGCGTCTGCAGCTCGGCTAACGTCAGCGACCGGCTCGTGCACGGGACCGGCTCGTGCACGATTTTGGCGACACCGCCAAAAACCAACCCCATTTTCAACCAGCTATATCTCAATCAATATGGGCGATATTGAGGCAGCTATTGCAGCGGCGGAATTGCAAAAAGAAGGAGGAAAAGTGAATATTACCCAGGTCGCGAAAAAATACGATGTCAATCGGTCAACCCTCTCAAGGCGGCTGCGCGGAGTTACTGGATTAAATGCGGCCGGCTATGAACAACAACAAAATCTTAGCGCTACTCAAAAACTACGGCTTGTGGAGTATATTGAAGGCCTTTCAAGGCGCGCACTACCTCCTACAATACAAATGATTCGAAATTTCGCCCAAGAAATTGCCGGAAAGCCAGTAGGCAAGACCTGGCACAAGCGCTTTCTCAACTAGCACAGCTCTAAGTTGACATTACAGATAGCCACTAGAATTGACTCCAGCTGCTACAAAGCCGACTCAGCATTTAAATACAAGCTATACTTTGAGCTTCTGCAGCGCAAGATAGAACAATGAACAATATTCAATTAAGCCGCAGCAAACGTACAATATGGATAAGAAAGGCTTCCTTATTGGGGTCCTCTTAAAGTCAAAAAGGATATTCTCCCGCAGCTAATATAAGGCTGGAAATCATAGATTTATACTCTAAGATAGCAATTAGGAGTAGATAACAACAATAGCATGCATTTGCGCTAATAGCAGCGCGCTCACGCTAGCGCTAATTTATTAGGCAAACTCTGTAATGGCCGCGCAAAGCTTGCAGATGCCTGGTAACAGTTTGGATTCGATAAGGCTCCGAAGGGTTTGGATGATGG
>JAFHBW010000063.1:0-93631 GCA_019022765.1 Westerdykella sp. P71
CTCGAGTACATAAAGATCACTAGATACATTCATTATTAGAATCAACACAGTCTCATTACGTTCTCCATCCCGCCACAAATATAGATATGTAGATGTCTGCCACAAGCAATAGAGAAGACGATTTGCCAACACTTGCAGGGGAGAGAACATTTGTAACATAGTTGTGCCACCGCGTCTCTATGGTGTCGACCTAGGTGTCTACCTATGGGTATCTCAAAATAAAACTGTAGTCGCCACAGACACCACGGGTACAAACGGGGCATGGGCATCCACCACCGTGTCTGACTCGCGAAGAGACCTCACCCTCCTCCTCATCCCGCTATCCTACGCGTCGGTCGAAATAACAACCGAGTGGCAGATATTGGCGGTCATAATGAATGATATGCGCTCCTACCACGCCTATCGGCCTACAAAGACATATCATGGTGTCTCAAAGCCCTAGTTCACGCCTGGGAAAGTAGGAAACGGTGTGTACGCCAAAGTGAATAGAAGTAGTCTGAGGCTTCGAATGCTGAATGCTGGCGGCCACTGCAAACGCTACCTCGATCCAAATGCATTCCCATCCTCACGGCTCACGGCGAGTAGAAGGACGCAGCGAAGGAGACAACAATAGCTTTGAAACTGGGAAGCAATCGAAGAGACACTAGGGTAGCATGGCCCATGAGAAGAGTGTCGACCACGGCATGCGAGATGCGAAATATGAGGTGAAGAGAAATTCCACAATGAAACTCCATGCACGCATGGAAAGAAAAACGCTCATGAGATCGGGACAGAAAGGAACAGAGAAGACATGAAGAAGACGTGGAAGAGACGGAACGGAGACCACTGAGACACCTGAGAAAATCCGAATAGAAAGACCCGGTCAACCCCGGGCCAGACCTACCGTATACTACGCGGTCACAAAGAGTCAAAGACAACATGTCCCCTTTCCCCGGAAGACTCTGAGACACGGGTTCTACTATGATTGCAAGTGTCCGTGATGCAGCACAACACCCGCTCTACAGTATCCAGCTAGATCTCGTGCTAGAAAACGCGAACGGAGCGGAGAATCGGAATCCGTTGGATTGAGCGACGGAAGGGCATGCATGAGGGCCCGATAGGAGTATGTAGTACTCTCCGTAGGAGCGAGCAAGGCGGAGAAGGAATCGAACAAGGGAAGTGAACCCACCTAGGCTGAAAGGAACTTCGGATATCGACAAGCTGCGCTGCCACATCTTCGAGGAGAGTATATGCCGTTTCCAGAGGATGACCGGGGGGGCTGGGTGTATGCCATGGGACCTGTGTCGACCGGTGGACCGCAGGTTCCCGTCAGCAAGACATGAACGGAGCCCGTATTTGATCCTCCGGAACCTCATCGTCTTCGATAAATGTTGGTAAAGGAAGGGTGAGACGCCCAATCCACGGTGGAGGATCAGCGACGTGTGCACTCAACGGACTCCCAAAACCAATAGCGCCAACGCGCAGCATATTGTAATGGGCGAAGGTGTGACTGCGCCAGTCACCCACAGTCGGGAATCCATATTGTGGGTATTCATGGCAGCTCTCCGTATACAGTATGTGAAGTAAGCTGATGAGCCTAATAAGCTTAGAGATTAAAGCATCGCTCATCAGAGACGATGCCATAACATGGTCTACTTTCGGACATGCAAGGTGTTGTCGGAGGCCCCGAGGATGGCGGCAGAAGCGCCCGGGAGTACCCCGAATAGTATTCCGTGCTGTGGCACAGCGCGTTGGTGTTTGTGCGCGTGCTGAGCAACGGAATGCCAGAGACTGTGGCCCGGGGATGATTATAGCATATTGTAAGTGTGGGTTGCAGAGGATTCGCGTCAAACGTCGTGATACGGTTAATGCAGAAGATATTAGACTCCTGATTCGAGAATGCCTTAGAATTGAGGAAAAGCGGTACAGGCGGACTAAGTAAGCGCCCGTGTATTACCCTGTGCTGACAGTTATTGGTCTTGTCCGGAGCAGGAAGGAGGAATTGGGCGCTGTTCCTAGCCGTGCCGTCAGGATCGTACTATACGTACATGTATCCGTACTCCGTGCAGAGAATGGGAGTTGCTACCATATTGCGCTGGACTCCGTGCCGGCTGGTGTTGGTGGATCAAATAACACTCGGAGATCAAACGTGACAACCCTCAACAGTGGCAAGCTTGGAAAATCCACGCCAAGGGTGACGAGGTGGACATATTGTTAAATTCGAGCACATGTCATATGTGCAGACTGTCTTGCCCTTGCGTGGATGAGCAGCTGCGCAGAACTCTAAAAGAAGCTTCCAAGTTCCAGCTGCTGCATCTCTTGTCATGCTCTTGCCCAACAGAAGGAGCAATCGACGATGACGATCAAGGGGTTCGAGACTGGGAGAAGCAGCATGTGCGGCCTGTGATGATTTGGAAATGCAGAGAGCATCGGGAAGCATGTGTGACTGCGCCAGGCTAAGTCGACCTTCCGCCTTCAGGCCGTGCCGTGTCGTGCGGTGTGTTTGGAAGGTTGAAACAAGTCCCACCTGCGTGGTGATGTGTCAGGAGTGATCCACAGCAAATAGCCGTTCATCATGAGCATTCTCAAAGTTCCCGAGCGCTCTTTCCTAGTCGCTGGGTAATATTCGGGGCGAATTGTAGATTGTCCAGATGGCCATGCACGAGCCTGAGAGGTTCTTGTTCCGGGCATATATGGGGGTTAACCTTTACTGTAGCTTACTGTGTAGGATTGCCGGGCGAGGCACGTTACGAAGTGCACAAATCCCGAAACGATCTTCTCTGGGACCCAAAAATAGCCGACGGGATGATTCCACGACGTGTTACTCTATAAAGCTTAGTACGGTGTACAAGCCTGGCAGTGGCCAGCTGTTGGAGACCCCGGACATGGAGCGGGGAAGGGTATAGTGGCACTATTGTGGTGGTACGAGCACGATTCGGAACCACTGCCACTGGTGGGCAGCATGTTGTTTTGGAAAAGAATGATCGACGAAAACGAGCAGCGGACGGCGGATGCGCACATGATTTTAGCCTGAGGTTATGCTGACAAGAGCGAGGGCGCCTGTCTTGAGGCAGGCACGGTCAAACTTAATGCAACAAAGCAGGAAGACTTATGCTGTAGATTTGAGTGAGCGACTCGATGAGGTTATTCCGATTCATGCATGATGCCGTTAAGAGAATGAATGCAACGGCTCCGCTATGTAGTGTGATAGATTGATGTCGATGCTTGGTAGACTGGTGAGCCTCGTGTGGTCCTGAGTATCCGAGGTCGGGGGGCTTAACCGTAAGCTACCTGCGCCGTGTCGCACCTTAGTCCGAGATTACACGGTGGGATGCGTTGCATGTGTGGGATATAATAATAAAGCGATAGTCGCTGCTCATAAGATGCAGAAAACCTTGTTGCAGGACGGGCGAGACCAGATGCGCAGTCACCGGTTGCAGCTGTGGCAAGAACGCTGTCGAACAATAATAGATGGTCTCCTGGCCCGATGGGTTTATTTAGATCGAACAGCATATCCGGCGGATTGGTTGATATTAGTCCCAGTGCTATGCAGGCATGGCAGGCTGGGCCATCGAACATACTGGATACAGTATTATTGTGATATCGGGATGGTGGTCAATAAAGGGCTGCCCAACCGTCAACGGTGTCTATCGATTGTGTTCGGATTACTCCGTATATCAGTCACGACCGCATTGGCCATCTCCGGTATGGAAACCGCAGGGCCGAGTGGCAATGTGCGGCATTGTAGATGCATGCTGTCTTGGGAGTTCGATTCGTTTCAGGGGTGGCGGTCTCTCTACTGGTACCGGGGTTCGGGTTTGTTCGTTCATGTATGAGAGTATCTGACCATGGGCGTAACCAAGCGCAGACTGGAGAGTCACTGGAGTGACTAGACACAGGATGCATCAGCATTGGCAGGCAGCACACGGTTGCGGTAATAAAATATATGCGCCGGAGGGTGACGAGTGTCGACGATTGCATTTGGCCGAAGGTCAGCCGGCGTTTGGCCTGAAGCAGGCCCTTGCCTGTGGTGGGAAGCCCGAAAGCCTTGTTGAGCACTGAGCAGACGGACCGCGGCTGTCGCTTGCATTGCAAGGCAGATGGGCGGTGCTATAGGGTTGGTGTTGTTTTTGCGGCGTCACGAGCACGCCCAGTGGGCGCATAGCGAAAAGTCTTTATCGTTGGGTTGCATGCAGGTCAGCACAGCGAAGGACCAACGAAGGCTGACCGATGATGTATCGATCGAGGACAGATCGAGGCGGCGACCAAGGGGGCGATTGATTGGATGACCATGTGCCAAGACTTGTATACTGCGTCCAAGTGCAGGTGCAGGTGCAGGTGTATTATTACTGTATCGGTTGGTGAGGATCCAAATCGACCCTGGCTGAAAGCATGCGCAAATTGATGAAAAATGCTGGCGGATCATGGATGCGAGAGATTTTGGACCAGCCACAACATGTCATGGTTGAAGTTCGCGACGCCGACCCTGCAGACTACTGAGTCAATTACTCGATGGGTCGAGGCCGCCAGGCTGCTTTACTGGACGGTGGCGGCCAAAGACGGAATCATGCCGTGGAAGGGGTATGCTGTGCACCGGACTACACAGTATTGCAGAATTCAGCTAGACATTACTCCGTACTGTTGCAGAGCTGGCTTGAGCATGTACACAGTACACAGTATTCGGTATCATGTGCATATCCCTGGTACTAGCATAATAGTCGCCTGGGGGTGGAGGGCCCTATAGCTGGTGCAACAATGCGGGAAGGGTCTCAGAAACAGCTGGGAGAAACCTTGGGCACGACTTGGTTGAGACACATGAGCAATAACGAGATATGGAGTACAAGGGCGATACGGGGCGGGCGACGGGTCGGCAGAGCAAGAGTGTTGGGTGGTGAGCATTCAGCAGTCAGAACTAAGCAGGGAGGCCACAGGAGCGGTGTTGCCGCGTATGGTGCCGCACCTGGCGCCGTTTTTGTGGTTGATGATTTTTCCGCTTCTTCGTTGGGTGCTCCGGGGGTTCCACGATGAGCAATTGAGCCTGCCACAGTGCCACGTTCCGACCCACACATGCCACTCGTGGGCCGACAGCGGGGCACCAGGGGGTGAGGGAGGTTACGTCATCCAGGGAGGTATTTGATCCTCTGTTTTTCGGCGGCCAGGGAGCAGATGAGGAAGGAGATTCGCTGTTACATATTGCCGGGGGGCAGACCGTGGCCCACCTGGCTGAGGCTGGGCAGCGTCTGGCAATGTCTGGGGCGCAGAAGGCGTGGCGGCAAGGGTGGGATGCGGTTTTGAGGTTTGGCAAGACGGGCAGAAGTCTGGCAGAGTCCAGCCTCTTTTTCCAAAAAGGAGGGATGCCGGCCAGTAGTTGCTTGAAGCCTTGAACCCAACCCAACGACGCCAACCACCCAGAGGGTCCGCCGAGCTCGCATGCAAGCCGCAAGCAGGCGTGCGACGGTCGACGTGCTGGCTGGGCGGTGTTGTCGGTCAGTCGGTCAGCATCCAGCTCTCGACGCGAGGGCTATGAGGGAAAGGGGCCCGATGCTCATGCAGGCAGGCCAAGTTGCATGTGGCCTGAAGGAAAAACTCAAGAAGAACCCAGCCATATTATAGGGTCAAAAGCCGATTATTGCCGCCGTCTACACAGCAGCGTGCGGATGGTGGTGAACAGTGTACGGAGTACTCCGTACCTCCGTAGTGTGTTAAAAAATGCTGGACAAGCCGGTTCGGGGCTAGGAGGATGTCACCTCTTGAATCATGGCTGGGTGCAGCTGTGGTGGTTTGGTTGCAGCACTGTGTACTGTCATTACGCTGTAGGCCAGACTGCAGTTTTGTCTTTGGATGTACTCCGTACAAAGCGGTTACGCCTCCAGCAAGTCTGTTGCAAACAAGCGCCGTGTGTGATGAATATGCGTGGGATGGGAAGTGGTGGTCCACAAGGAGAGGACCCGAGTGCGGTCACGGGGTCCCTAGGTACGCCTGGGAGCACGGATACGGTTAGGGTGCAGTGTAATGACAGAGGGTGCTGATTGGTGCAATAAGCGAAACGGATGGATGAAGTCTTTTCCTAGTACGGAGTAGAACCGACCCTTGGCGAGTTCGGCAGCAGAGGTGGGGGACTCAGGACTGGGAGTGACACGAGACTCGCTGGACGGTGGAGGCCGAAAGGCCGAAAACAGACGAAGCAAGGGCTGGCATGTTTTGGGTTGGAGGCGGGGATTCCCATGGCCCATGATGGGCCATGTCCAGAACCCTGGGCTGTGATGGCTGCCGCTTGTCGATGGTGCCGATCTCACGGGCGGGACGACACCCACCCAGCGTGCGTGCGGCGTGCCACGGTGCCAGCGTGCCCCGAGGCCAGAGAGGCCAGAGAGGCCAGGGATCCTCTCGGGGCATCGTCTGGATTAGGTCGACAGCCACTCGCCTGGGCCGGGGATTTCTCGTGAATCGTGTTTCTGGCATCTGGAAGGTTGGGCTGGCTGTGCTGTCGAGTAACGGCTTCTCGCACAGATGTATGGACACCGTGGTCAGCCTGCAGTGTATTTGTCGGTTAGCATCAGTCACTGTGTATATTGCGAGAGTTGTGTGTGTAACAGTTTGTTGGCGCTTGCTTGGTGCTGCGGTGATACGGTGCTGCGGTGCTGCGGTGCTGCGGTGCTGGGGAGTGCATCGAGGCAGCCACCATGGAGGATTGTGATGCGCCGATGCGAACGCGCGTACGGAGTAGTCGGCCCACAGGTGTCGTTTGCAAGCGTGGGCGGGTCACTCCTGGTTAGAGCCGCTGCTCAGGGTTGAATTTTGGATGGTGGATGGATGATGGAGAGTTTCAGCGAACTGAGACGGGGCAGTCTCCACTTTCTGGAAAAAGAATCCAGCCGGGGTCCGGGGTCCGGGGCGTCGCCTATCTTGGCATATCTTGGCACATATTACATAAGCCACAAGTTACCGCAGGCGTGGAAGGCGCAACCCATGGGGTTAGGGGCCAGGGGTCAGGGGTCAGTGGTTCCTTCCTTCCCTTTCCCTTTCCCTTGGCCTTGTTTACCGAGGACTCCGTACTCCTGTCACGGACTCACGACCGTCACAATCTCACGGCCCACAGTGACAAACCACGCCGACGTCAAGGGTGATTGATGAAATCGGTTCGTGCGAGGCTCTTTGTCGACCGCTGCGCCCTCTGATTGCTGCAATTTCCGGCCACAGGCGCCCGCCGTTGGGGACTGGCAACTGCACAGTGCACGGTGCCATTGGTGCGAGAGACCCCCATGCGTACCCCAGCCCCTTGGATTCTTCTCCATCAGCCTGTGAATGTGATGCTGCATCGTCATCGCATTTCCGGCGCCATCGCCCTTGACTGGTTCCCTCTGTTCTTCTTTTTCTTCCTTTGTGGCCTTCGCCCGACCCGTCCGCGCGACTGGATTCATCCGATCGCACTGGCACCCACAAGGCACAAGTCCCGCCCAGCCGTGCCATCCACCCCTCCACCCATTCACCGCTGAACCACTCGACCAGTCACTAACCCGCTTTGCAGGTCCTTCATCACCACCACCGACCACCACTGACCACTGACCACCACTGACCACCACTGTGCTTCCGTTTGCAGGCGCCAACATGTCCCTCTGGCCCTTTGCGTCGTTGCCACTCTCTCTGCCGAAGTGCGCCCCCTTCGCTTGCCCGCCCTAAGGCCCTCCCCAAGTCATGCTTCTGTTCAGACTGTTCTGTTTGCCGGAGCGGCCAACTTTGTAACCATGCGGTTGCTGGGATGCCCGCCTGTTGACCGCTGGCCTTTCGCCCTTCAGCTTCTTTTCCCCTTAGTGCCTCGTTACCCAGCACGCCAGGATCCTGCCGCTGCCCAGGGTCATTTCACCCTTTCACCCTCTGGGGCCCCTTCGACTGTGGCGCCGTCTCTCCTGCTCCAACCGCTCCAACCACATCCGCCCCAACCTATGACTTGGGATCGGTCATGACGCTTCCTTCGTCCGCCGGTCGACCTCCACCCCTGCACCGCTGCTCACTCTTCAATCTTCAATCTTGACCGCCTGGGTCGACCCACCCGAGACTCTGCCTTTGCCTCACGTCGTGCCTCTCACACTCATCCATTCCCAAGCGGCAAGGGTCCTCGCCTCCTGGCTTACCCTGGCTCACACTGGCTCACACTGGCTATTCCGAGCCCAGGCGCGCTACCGCAACTCTTTTTTTTTTTCTTTCTGCCTTTTTGTTATGTTCCATCACCCCCAACCCCAGCCCACCATCCTGCTTTTCCTTGCCTGGTCTCTGTCTCGGGTCGTTGCGCCATGATACATACCCGCGCGGTCTCCGCCCACGTCCTCCATCCTCGCTATGATTCGGCCGGCTCTACTGCTCCTCCTCCTCCTCCTCCACTTCTTCTCGTCGCCTAGTTCTAGATGACCCTGCGCTGCGGTCGTCGTCTGGTAGTCGGTGGCAGATGTGGCAGATCAGCTCCTGCTCGCTTTCCCAGCCGTGCCACTCCGTCTCCTGTCACTGCACCCACCCACGCCGTTCCTTCACAAAGCCATGCTCACGCCTCCATCCCTTCCCCTTAGGGGGCCCCGTAATTCAATTCCCACGCCGTTCCTGGCTACCTCCGCCTCTTCCTTAGTCGTGCACTTACCCTAGGTGTACCGGTAGTGCCACTGTCCACTGTTGCCCCCCTAGCCGCTTCCCACCTGGGTAGGTACTTGCTTCTCCTAACCACCGAGTCCCTTGACTCTTCAAGGTTCCAACTGTCCACCATTCCACCGTCCCTTCCTCGTCTGTCTATATGTCTTGGCATTCCATATACCTATGCTCTTCCCCCCGGCTCTCTCCCTTTGCTACTCGCCATCATTCCACACCAACATCTCGACCTCGATCTCGACCTCGACCTGTCCTCCCTTGATATCCCCCATGACTTCCACTCTGTCCCCAGAGTGCGACTTCATCTTCACCCCCTCCGCCCAAATGTCCTCCTCCGACTTTACTCGACGCCTCTCTCGTAGCTCAGCAAGCTACTCCAGCCACCGCTCTTCCCGCATCGAGAAACCCAAAAGCAATCACAATAGCCCACGCCCCATGGAGAGACGCAAGACCACCTCCAACACAAAGCGTTATGCTACCTTGGACGACCATTTCAATCTCATGTTCGGCATCACCACCCAGGACGACGCTCCCCAAGACTGCACGGAATCCACCCGGCCTGTAAGCTGGCATCCTTCGACCATGTCTCCAGCCTCTTCTCGGCCTTCCGCCCCGAGCGTTCCTACATTCGGTGCCCACGGGTCTCGCCATTCCACCCATGGGCCCGACTTCTATTCTCTTTCTGTCCGAAGCCCAATGGATTCCGTGCAGTCCGATTACTATTCCTTGTACCCCCCATCAGGCGAACACAGGGGCTCCCAGGATTCCACCGACAGCTGGCATTCCCATCCCCAATCCTATGCCACATCCTCCTTCTCTACTCCATCCACCGAACCTTTACCCTGGTATCTCAAGGAATGGGCACGGAGAAACCAAGCGGCGCCCCCTTCCACATATGGCTCGACCGATTTCCTGCCCATTCAGCACCCTTCGGCCGTGGAGGCTCCGGTTGATGCAGACGAAGAGGAGGAGGACTCGGGAAAGGAGTTTGTAGGACTGGGCCTATACGACTCTCCCGACCCAACCTTCTCGTGGAACTCCCCCGCACCAGCCACCGGCAAAGGGCTGAAGTTGGAAGAGACGTGGGAACCTCCGGAGGACGATGACGACGAGGACGCCGACGCCGACGCCGGAGATGCGAGCTCAGATGACGGAAGCATTGATGAGCTCCCGGTCGCCAAGCAAGAGCCGCAACTCCCCATTCCCACCGTCAAGCCGGACTTGACGGCTAACATGCAGGGGCAGAGCTTCTTCTTCGAAGACGACGACCATACCGGCAGGGATTGGTGGTGCCAGCAGCAGCCCTCGGTACCGGTACAGGCTACTGGCGTGGGATACAATGTTGCATGGATTTAATAACCAAGCGGTGGATTTTCTAGAAGACAGAGACATTACATTACATACAGATACCCCTGCCTTCATTGGCACACATCGCTCCAAGATGAGTGTAGATAGCATTTATTTTAGCATAATCGGATATATTGCCATGTCGCATCATGGCTTATCCATATCATCCCTTTCTGTGCCTTTACTCACAGCAGATGATCCATATATACGTGCAAGGTCGTCATCACCCAGGCTCATCTCAGGACATGCACATGTCCCATCGCTTGGCGCACGCCCAGCCTCGGGCAACCAGACATGTACTACCGTGAGTCCATCTACACAGCCTCCCCGCCTCAACAACGCCAGCGCTCCACAAAACTATAGTAGCAGGTAGACTACGTACTCACCTTGGGCATTGATGATCCATCATCATTCTCGTACGAGCCTAGCGTGGCCCAGCCCAAGACACTCTATTATTCCGCGAGTACTTTACGAATCCGGCACCGGGCCCCAAGCTTCTCCGGCTGCCGATGATGGCAATGACAGCAGATGCAAATGTCACTACGGCGTAGTTGGCACGGCCAAAGGGCCAAGGCAGGTGACATTTGACAGATAGCGCCCCAGCCTAGACTCTGTGAACCGAACCTTGGAACGTTCGATGCGAGCGAATGCGATGGGTCGGGTCAAGCGTCCCGTGGGAGAACTGCGGGTTTGCGAACTTTCAGGTTTGGTTCGTTCCCCACTTCGCTGCTTTTTCTTTTGGGGAGCGAGCGAGCGAGTGGGGAGTTGCCTTGGGGGTGGGAGTGGGTCCGAGTAGCCACCGATTGCTGTGACATCTTCACCGACTGCCGAGAAGAGGGATCCATGATGGGAGCGGAATTAGTGGAGCGGGAGCGTAGAGGGCGCGAGTCGAGGAAATAGTGAGTGGTGAACGCCACATGAGAGAAGGAGGCAGAGGCAGAGGCAGAGGCAGAACGCTAAAATCGTGGATACGCCGCTTGCGAACTCCTGAGGGGCGCAGGATGTCACATGTGGATGGACCTACATAGGTACTTGCAACTACCAAAGACTTTATTAAGCTACTACTGTAGGTACCATCGACAAGTGGCTTGACTGAGTCAAGAACTTGCTCGTCACTGTCTCGCTCGTGGCTGAGTCTTGACGACGTCTAGTCGGTGACGACGCCGCAAGTCTGGAATTGCCAGGAATAACGGGACCAGCTTTGAAAGGGGGGTTCCCACAAGGGAGCTCCATTCTCTCAACTTTGAACTTTGAAGCTGGAGGTTTATGTTGGAGGTACGGGTGAAGAGTGCATATCACGTGCAGAAAGAAAGACGGTTGGCTCCACGAAACGCTAAGCTGAGAAACGCCTAGCGTCATATTTTTCTGAGAACCCTCACGTGCAGGACATCTTTCACATCCCCATACTCCAACACCATTGCCAGCCTTGTTTTTGATTGGCCGAGATTGATCCATATCATTCCTTCCATAGTATCCCATACTCATACCCTTTGCTCCTCCACGTTCCATCTATCTGTCCTATCAATCCTTCTATGCCCTGCTGCGCAAAATATTAATGGAACGCCCGCATTTCATAGCCACGCCCTGGCGCGATGGGAATGAGTTGTTGGAGTTGAGGAGCTGGTTTTATGGTGGGAAGTCCGGGGCGAAGGGGAATGGAGAGGCGGATAGGAGGAGGGACGCGGTGGATAAGGTATGTTTCTGTGATTATGTTTCTTCTTCCCTCAATTTTGGGGGTTTCCTTATTCAATGTTTTTATGGCATTGACGTGTTCTTCTTTTTCGGGGTTTTATGGCCTGGTTTTCCTTCTATCTTTTTATTAAGAAAAGATTTCTATTTTATGTTTTCTTATTCTACTTTCTCCCTCTTTTCTGGTCTTAATTTCCTCGGATACTTTCTTTCTTATTTTTCCTCTCTCCTTCTCCGGCTTCCATTAGGAGGGAGGATCGCAACAGGAACAGAGCAAGAAACACTTAAAATACATCACCATCATATCTCCTTCCCGCTTAGAAAGTACTGGACATAAACAACTACTAACATCCCTCATCAGGTCCTCGCATGGCGAGTACGCAAACCCGAACTCCCCCTCCTGCTCGATTCCACGGCCGATCTGGTCGACGCTGTCCTGCAGGATGAGGCCGGCCTCGAGGCGAGTGCATTGCGCTTAGTGTATGCGGCTGCGGTGGCGAGGTATGTTTGTTCCTTTTCATGTTGTTTTGGCGGTGTTGATTTCATCTTCTCTGCTTTGGATAATAGACGACATACGTTGTTTTCCTTGCATTACTATTTGCTGGCGATTCTAGTATCGCTTTACTCGCCACATGTATGGCTTCACCCCCTCTTTCCACCCCTTTTTTTCTGAAATCCGCCTTCCCCTATACCCCCCATCCGTTGACATCCCTCCCACTCACCAATGTATGCATGGTTTGCCAACTCACACAATCAGATTCATAACCGGCCTCACGGACACGACTCTCGACCTCCGCCGTTCCCGTCCCCACTGGCACATCCCGCCATCCTCCTCCTCCCAACCCAACCCTTCTTCCAATCCCTCCGCCAGTGACCCCTTCAACACCTCCACAACCACCACCACCACCTCAACCTTCCTCGACCTCCCACCCCACCTCCTCGAAACCCGCCACAACATCGTCCACCGCCACCTCCCTCCCCTCTTCGTCCTCAAGCAAGCAGCCCAGGATTCCCTCAAGTGGCTGTGGGACGCGTATTGGTCGCTCCTGGACGTCGGACTCGCGGGGCCCGGGAAGAAGAATCTCGCAGAACGGGACTCGTCTGGATCGAGCAATGAGCTGAGAGACACGATCCAGGGCATACTGAAGACGTACCTCCGCGCGCGGAAAGCCGAACTGCTCTCCTCTTCCTCCGGCGGTGCAAGGAAGACCCGAGCAAAGGCCTCCTCCAACCCAGACTCCCAATCCGCCTCCGCGGCGGCAGACACAGCGCTGTTCTCGCTGACGACGCTTCCTACCGAGATCACCAGCCCGCAGATCAGAGCGATCCTGCTGGACCTCCTGGTCCTGAGCCAGGACCGATTGATCCTGCCGAGCGTGAAGCGCGGGGTGAGCAACGATAATAGCAAGGGGGCGAATATGGCGGGTGCGTTTTTGCTGTGGGGTCCGCTTGTTCTACTCCTTTCCTCTTCTTCGTCGTCGTCGTCGTCCTCCTCCTCCTTCTCGTCGTCTTCCCCACCCCCTTTTCTCAACACATTCACATCCTCCCTCCTCGCCGCGCTCGACGCCTCGCATGCCTCCAACGACGAAACCGCCGCGCGCGGATTACACGCTTGGATCTTGCATCTCCTCACTGCGACGGAGTTCAGCTCTGTCCGCCGGCGGGATAGCTTGATGCGGTCGACGTTGGAGGCCTGTTGCACGGTGCCTTCGGGTGCAAGGTTAGCGGTTGCGGATGCAATACTGGAGAATGGGGATGTTGGGATGGAGAGAGGGGAGAGGGAGATGTGGGTTGCTGTTTTGGAGGCGGCGAGGCGGGAAGGGGGAGAGGGAGAGGGAGGGGAAGTGGAGCCGGAGGAGGATGCTATGCAGATCGACGCGCAAGACGCAGAGGTAGCGCCCGAGTCGTTGAAAGCGGTGAAGACAGGGCCGAAGCAGTGCGGGCCGCAGAAGTATGTTGGGTTGTGGAGGCCAAGGCCTATCGGGTGGGTGGGTGGTGAATGAGGTCGGGGATGGATGGACATTCCGCGTAGTTTGCTCTATGGCCAAGGTAAATACCACGTAAAGTACCTGTATAGATCGGAATATGGCGATATAGATCGGAAATGACCCTTCATTGGGCCTTGTATTTGTATATCATGGATACCAAAATAATCCCAGGACCACCGACGCCTTGCGCTAAAGTGAATACCCTAACAGCGCCTAATATGCATCTCATGTACCATCCAATATCCTTCCAGCCGTGAGAAACAAATGTTCCTTGCTGGCATGCCCTTCCAACTCCATAGCCTTTCGTGATAGCAAGATGAGCCCCGGCGTTCCTCACCATCTACAACAACAGTTTATTCCAGCATCAATGATCTAACGCCTCCGCTATGCAATCCCACTCCCGTGAAACCTCGCAACCTTTCCTCTCTCTCTCAAATCGCCGTCGCGCCCACTTCTTATCTACTACGTACACGCCGAATACATCGACTCGGGGGTCTGCAATCCAGTTCTATAAACGCTTCCATGTTAGCACCTGTGAAACAAACCAAACTCGCTCTTACGGGTATCTTTTCCGCTTCTTAATCTTACATGATCAGATCTCGATCCGGCTGCCAGAGGTAGAAATCCTTATCCGCGCTGGCCAACACATTCGACCGCGGATTGTAGCCGATAATCGGCGCCTTCGCGGCGCAGGGAAGCGTCTCGATCGGTTCCAGATAGAGGTTCGGTGTGGGGGTTCTCGAGATGTCCCACACCAGAATGCCATTCTCCGCACTGCCTCCCAGCAGGTACTGTCCGTCAGGCGAGACGCAGGTATCTCCTTGTCCAATCGTGGGAGCGTCCGCCGACCGTGAATTGCCTCCAGGCCGGGATGACCCAGGTCCTAGGCGACCGGAATGTCCGGCTTTACGGTATGCAAAGTGCGTGAGGGTCCCCTCGAAGGCGTCCAGGACGAAGTGTCCGCAGCCGGTTGTGCTCACGATAAGGTTCTTGCCGTCGTTTGTGAACTCCATCTTCGTCCATTCTCCGCCTTGGCCACCGAGGAAGCGGGGTGCGTATTCAAGAAGGTCGAATGTCGCGAAAGGCGGCTTGTCGTAGTTGCGTACGTCGTAGAGGTGGATGGTGTGGGTCGGCGGAGAGGCGATGGCAATGACAGAGGCGGAGGGATCATATGCTGTGAGGTAGGGCGCATGGATCTTGAGTTTTCCCTGGTAGTTCGGAGAGCGCAAGTCCCACATGAGCACCGAGTCATCTCGGGCAGAGGAAACAAAGGTATCGTCTGCGGGGCACAGGTTTATACTCGTCACGGTATCCGTATGTCCTTTGAAGTACCGAATGAAGGAGTTGTCATGTACCGAGAGGAAGCGAATGGTATCTACGCCGTCAGCGTGCTCTTCCAAGACTTGGGAGTTCCATGCATCATACCATCCACCTTGGTACTTGCGTAGATGATGCTCTGGGAGTGGTGGGAGAACCGCGCCAGATGCACCCCATACTTCTGACTCATAAGCTCCTTTGCATGTTTCCCTTCCTTGCAGTTGTAGATCTGCAATGTGTTGTCGTCGCGAGCCACCACGGCCAATTCGCCGGTATCATCGAAGTCGAGGGAGGTCACCGAAGTCTTCGCGTCAGCTGGTTTGAAGCGCTGCAATGAGTCAGTACGATAAGGCTTGGTCTGGAAGTTCATTCGACACTTACTCTCGCCGGGCGGAAGGTCGCAATGACGTCGCTAACCTTCTGTGTACCTGGGGCCAGCGGAGGTGCTGGCGGCCCCGGAGTGCCCGCCGCCATCTTGCTCCGGGTTGGGGTTGTAACTTTACTTTTCCAGTGGAATGATCTTGATATATTAAGCAACGTCCCCGAGAACTTGCTCAGGTTGTGGGTTTTTCCGGTCACAGAGTTGCTTATAGCTGGCTTTTCCGGTTGGAAAAGTTGCCTATAGACGGCGACTCGGAGACTTGAGCTTGGATGTTTGTCGTCGCGAAAGGTGGTGAGCTTGGACCACAAAGCTTGGCCTTCGGGCCCTGCAGGTTAGCTCCGGGATCGGTCAAGTCGGGAATACACTTCCAAAAGATTATTATGAACTTGCGACTGCGCTGACGGCTCAGTCATCACCACGCGCCGTTGACATATATATCAGGACGAGACTCCATTACCTCAGGTTGAGCGGTCGAAGATCTACACTCTGCAAAGACAATTGTGCGCGCCATTGTTTAGGAGAGGGTTTATTCGCAGTTGCGGTCGAGTCGAATGTCTACCACCACCGGGTAAGCGCGAATTCCCCCAGACGTGTAACGATCCCATTGACTGACAGACAATAGCTCCTTTATTGCTGGCGGCATTGCTGCCTGCGGTGCTGTCACCGTTACCCATGGATTCGAGACGGTGAAGATCCGGTGCGCCCCTCAACTCTTTTGCCGGCTCCCCGCGTCGCATTGACCGAATTGTATAGACTACAACTGCAGGGGGAGCTCCAGTCCAAAAAGGAAGCAGTGCGACTGTACAAGGGAGTTTTTCACGGTGTCGGAGTCATCCTGAAAAATGAAGGGCCCAAGGGCCTGCTGCGCGGGCTCGGGTGTGCTGTATGCATATGTGCGGCCTGGAGTTGCGCAGCATAGTTGCTGACGCTAGCACAGTACATCTACCAAATGGTGCTCAACGGCTGCCGTCTCGGCTTCTACGAGCCTCTGCGCAAGACAGTCACCGGTGCAATCTACAAAGATGCGAATGTACAGTCCTTCGGCATCAACCTCTTCTCTGGCGCGGCGTCGGGTATCCTAGGAGCTGCAGCGGGATCGCCGTTTTTCCTCATCAAGACGCGCCTACAGTCCTACTCGCCCTTTCTGCCGGTCGGAACGCAACACCACTACAAGAATGCGATGGACGGCATGAGGCAGATCTACAGGGCGGAAGGCATCACGGGCTTATATCGCGGCGTAGGACCGGCGATGGTGCGGACTGGGTTCGGTAGCTCCGTACAGCTCCCCACATACTTCTTCGCGAAGCGGCGGTTAGTGAAGCACTTTGGCATGCAGGAAGGCATGCCGCTGCACCTCCTGAGCAGTACGGCCAGCGGTTTCGTGGTGTGCTGCGTGATGCACCCTCCGGACACGGTCATGGCGCGCATGTACAACCAGACGGGCAACCTCTACTCCTCCGCCTTCGACTGTCTGTATAGGACGGTGAAGACGGAAGGCCTCCTGGCAGTGTATAAGGGGTACTTTGCGCATCTTGCGCGAATTCTGCCCCATACGGTAAGTTCGCGCGCGTTGGGAAGCTTGATGCCGCCATCGACGCTAACGAAGATAGATCCTAACACTCACACTCGCTGAACAAACCATGAAAATCATGAGAAAGGTGGAGGACCGAATACTCTCGCCCGAACTCAAAGCAAGAATATAGACGCATTTCGAATTTCTTCTTTCGTTTTTCTTCATCTACCAGCATGGCGCCGGAGGGTTAGACGTGTACATATATCTCAGCTTTACTCGCTCATCCGATCTGCATAGCGGGAGGGGGCAGGCTAGAAACCTTTTCTTCTCGTTTCCCAGTGGGACTTTATTGTTGTCTCTGGGGGGAATTGTCCAACTAGAGCCTTCCATTTGTTCGACTAGACGATTGCAAGACATGGGGATTTCGGCCGACCCTTTAAGGAGTGAGCGTGTCAAGCCTGAAAATCCAGGAGCAGCAATGAGTCCCCGTCGGGAAAACCACGTCGCCGTCTTCCACCCCCAGATCGTATGACGCGGGTGACTACGGGATCTGGGGCATCTCGGAAGCGAAACATTGTGTGATTGCACCAAGACCTACACAGTACTGCCATGTACCGTCGATATATACAGTACATGCTGTGTATGCAGTGGTGCGTTGGACAAGTGGAGTTAAGGTTTAGGGGACATTGGCTTGCAGCTGCAAGCCATAACACGACGCATTAGCTCGCGACAACCCTCGTTGGATCTTCAATATTCAATAACGCCGTCAAGCGCGGCAACTGTCGAGGAGACGCCACGGCACTGGTATTGCGATGGTCACCTGCCTGTTGATGACCAACACCAAGGTACAGCTTTATGACGCAGAACAAGGCACACAAGCAGCGATTTCGGAGAGTCACTGCAGGGGGAAAGCAGGTTGCACGTTGTTCAATTGGTCTTGTGTTACATTTGCGAAGAAGTCGTCGTTGAACTTCGACAGTACCTTGAGAGGGGCAGCTGGAGGGGTGAGGGCGGATTTAGCCACTCAGCAAGCTCTTCGTGGTCACCGGAATTACGTGCACACGACACCTACGCGTTCGGCGGTCTCCACCAATTCACGCAACAAGGGATTTCGTGTTGACAACTTGACATGACACTGCAGCGACCCATGGCGACTGGATGACATTCGAAATCAGCGTCAGCAGCACCTCCGCCCGACCTCGCCAGTCTTCTTTCGGCAGTGAAAATTTTCATCACTCACTGAGAGCTGCAGGAGGCTCCAGCCAGACGAGGGAAGGCCCTGCTTGTTTCGATGCCGGAGAATATTTCTGCTGCACGCTTGTTTTTGGTGCTTCATCAACCTTTTGCAGTTGCCTTTTGTTGAGAGCCAAAATCCAAGTGGGAATGAATGTGTTTGGGTGCCGATCTTTGCACACAGCACAGCCCAGGATTTGCCTGCCTCGGAACTGCTCTCCAAGACTCCAACGTCTCCACAGCGCAAAAGGGGCCCAGAACCTCAGGGTCTTGGTGATCGACAGGAAAACTGGGGCCGGGAACGGGAGGGCCCATTCATAGCCTTCCGTTCCTTTCTTTCTCCTGACATGTTTTGTTGAATCGATGATGAGGAGGGAAAAAGCAACAACATCAACATGGTCGCCCGCCACTGCGCCTCACTCTGCGCGGGTGGCACTGACTGCGCAATTTTGCAGCCACGGGAATTGATCGGACGCTGCTCTCGGGCAGGAGGCTGAAATTTGAATATTCTCGTCGTCGATCCCAGGAGAAACACGCAACCGCTCGCGTGAGACTTGTTGCTTTCGACGAAAAGGGATACTCTGCACTGGGGAGTTGGAATTCACAGGTCACTCTTCCGAATCGATCGTCTAGCCTCACTCCCCACCCTCCTCACCTTCCTTTTGCCTCGAAGGATTCCGTCCGGCCGTCGGCGCCCAAAGGGCCCCAAGGCCCCAAGGCCCCAGGCTCTCAGCTGTGTGTGATGGCTGAGCAGTGCCAACAGGCCGCCGCCCAACGAGAGCAATCCGAACCCGGTTCCCGCCCTGGACATTCAGGGCAGAGAGGAAAAGGCCTCGACCAGGTCTCGTTGAGGCTTTTGATGCGCCCTCCAATTAAACGGTGAATTCAATTGAATTGCCCCTTCAGCGCGAGGCCTGTGCGTGCGTCCGGGGTTGAGTTGGTGTCGTGCTGGGACTGGGTTCTCCGCAAACTGCCCACAGCTTCGGGTCACCAGGACACCTCGAGTCTCGACGCACTCGCCTCTTCTCATAATACTCGACGGGGGAGTATTCTTAGCAAGTCTTCACCAATTTCACCTCCTTTTCCTCATCACTCTGTCCATCACGCCTTCCAAGAAGCCTCTCCTTCTCTGGAGTCTCCCCTCGACCCCCTCCAGGATACCCCCCAGTTCACAGCGACATCCCCCCCTCGCAGGTCGCCGGATTTCGGGCTTGGAAGAGAGGCCTCGTGATGCGTTTTAGGGTGTTGGCACCGCATGCTATCTCAGCACCATCATAGCGCGGGCCTACGCTACCCACCTACCTTTACACCGGCTACTCCTTACTTTGCTGCGTTAGCACCACCCTCGTCCCATCCTACTAGTCCTCCATCTCCGTCCCATCACCATCACTCCACCCCTCACACGACTCCACCGCTGCGCGAGAATGCCGGGTCGCGTGCCCACCGCAGTACTTGTAAACAGAAGGCGAAGGGAGGATCCGAGAAGATGATATTGTACCCCAATCCGCTTTCCATGCCGCAGCTTTCGGATATTGCCTGGTTTCCGCTGCAGTCGGCTGAGACGAACCACGTCGTTGCCCCATTTACTTTCCATGTCGCCCCCAAACCCCCAAAGAGCCTGACCTTCTCCCCTCCCGAACCTCCCCCACGACCTAGGAAGCGCGGAAGAGCCTTGACGGATATCGATGGAGAGCATTCGTGCTTGTACAAGAAGAAGCGTCGCCTGAGATTGTTCTTGATTACCTCCCGCCTGTCGCCGGAATTCTCTCTCCCTGCAACCAATATCGTGGATCGCGGGTCCTCCAAGATTGCAATATGGATGAGGCAAAGAGCATTGGGGAGGAACTTGTTGCGCAAGGCTGCTATATTGAATCGCATAAGACGGCGGAGGTTGGCTGAGAGAATAAAGAGTGAGATGGGCCTGGATCTGGACTCCCATTTGCCGCAGAACCAAGAAGAACATAAACAGCTGGAACTGGCCAAGTTGGCCTTTGTGTATGGGAGCCATGACACACATACGCGGCCCACGTTTAAGCGGAGCAGTTCCTTTCCTCCGGCGACGCCTTCGAGCAGTAGGGGAAAGCTGAACGAGAGTTCAACACCACCCAGGTCGAGGTCGGCAACTCCACCGCCCGATCCACCCTCTCGCAAACCAGATGCCGGTTCCTCATACCAGTCGCCTAACGATGCATACGCGGATGCCTATCTTCTCCCGCGAAGTCCAGCGCACAGAAAGACGACCTTCCCGCTACCCCCTTCACCCCTGGGCCTTTCGAATTACGACGCCTTCGATCTGGAAGACGACATCCCGGACCCGTATTCCCACCTCGACGACGAAGCAGGGGAAGAAGAGCAAGAAGATGGGTGGGAAGCCCCGGCTCCAGGATACGGTTACTCACCTATGAAGGAGACCCCAACCGAAAGGCCACCTGCGTCTCCCTCATCCACCGATTCTACCCTTCTACAAACGCCGCCTCCGCCACCGCAAAGTACGTTCTACTCCGACTTCAGCATCCTGGATTCGGACACACCGCTGCTGGACGACTACGACGACGTCGATGAAGTCTTCCCCGGTGCGTGGACCGGTCCGGGTGCTTCGCTGCCGCTGCCGCTGCCTCCTCCGTCGTCGACGACGAAAGCTGCGACGACGTTTGGTGGAGGGATTGCTTCTTGCTCGCCGAATTTTACGGCGCTGTTGAGTACGGCGCCGGCGACACCGAGGAGAGGGGTGCCTGATGAGCGTGAGCGGTGAGAGCGCTTTACGGATTCGTCGCTACACTGGCTCGTGTCTTCTGCGGTATACCAACGTCTGCTTGCGATGACCACCTTTTTAGCCCCGTAGACGGGATATTTCACCACCCGGCGGGAGGAGTCAACCATTCGTATGATATCATCACACATCTCACCCACATCTGCCTAGCATCGCTCCGGGGTATCGGAGATCCACCATCGTCTGGACGTCTGAAGCATTTCCCTTTGTGTCGAAACATACCGTGTCGTTAGCATATCTGCTGTCCTTCTCCTTTCCTGCGACCCAATAAAAAAATGCATCCCGTAAAGGGCTCGAACCACACCTCCCCAAAAAGTTGATTGCACGGAAGGGAGCTTTGTCTTTGTCTTACTTGTCTAGTTATGTTTGTTGTTCTTGTTTCAATTTTCCAAATCTTCCAAAAAATCATCGCTTGTCGGGATGTCACTGTCAACGGCGTTTCGGAGGAATATTACTGCACGGAATCGGAGCTTTTGATTTTGCTTTTGTCTGGGTCGGGTTGGCTATGGGTGGGCTCTGAGAATTGATTGATTAGGTACGGCTACTGGCTTTACTGCTGCGTCGTGGGTATTCATTTGATCGGATCTGAGTCGGGGCACGCGGGTTAGTGAGATCTGGAGATGTGAATATACCGTAACCCCTCCGCCAATTTTTGCAAGACCTTGTTTGTGCATGGATCGTAGTGTGCCTCTTCTCGTCTGAGGTCATAGAGCCGTGGTGATGAATTGATACGGTTCACTTTCCCATGCATATATGTTTGAAAGTGCCATTCTCAGAAAACAAACGCATGTATCTCATTACGAAAATATGGACATGTGCGGTCGGTGGGGATTTTGAGACTGTGCTTGATGATGATAGGACTAGTGTTGGTGATGGTGCTGGGTACAATGCCTACCGAGACCAAATATAAAAACCCGCAAATCTCCCCTCTTCCTTCCTTCTCTCTACAATTACTTCTTTTCCCTCTTTTTGTAAAAAAATGCAACGGGAGATCTATATGCCCTCTTCGTCGATCCCTCGCCAGAAACACATCTCATGACAAACACATGTGCGATTGGTGGGGATTTTGAGACTGTGCTTGATGATGATGGTGTTGGTGATGGTGCTAGGCATGATGCCTACCAAGACCAAGTATAAAAACCCGCAAATCTCCCCTCTTCCTTCCTTCTCTCCACAATTACTTCTTTTCTCTCTTTTCGAAAAAGAATGCCGCGAGAATCCTCATGTCCTCTCCGTCGATCCCTCGCCAGAAACACATCTCATGACAAACACATGTGCGATCGGCAGGGATTTGAAAATAATGCATAATGGTGGTGGTGATGGTGGCGGTGGTTCAACGCCTATGACATGATGCCTATCAAGACCGAGTATATAGACTCCGCAATCTTTCCCCAACTCCCCCCAATCCTTCCTTGTTTCCCTCTACACAACCGCTTCTTTGCTTCTTTGCTTTCGTTCCCAAAAATAGATTGCGAACGCACCCATGGTCCGGGGTGCCTCCTCGTTGTATTTCTACGTCCATGTTTTATCTACAGTCGTTATAGTATACTCGGTCTTGCACTCCACTGATAGATATCACTTTCATGCCCATTTCTATTTTCTTTTTTTTTCTTCTTGGTTCTCGGCCGCGTAAATGCATTCATTGCGAAAAAAGGTCATCGAATAAGATGTGCTCACATACCTCCATACCCTACTGGCCCCTTCCCTTCCCTTCCTCCTAGACCCTCATTACACCTGCTTCAACAGCTTCCCGGCGCGGTCGGCGGCAATGTCGCACATTGCCTATTGATCGGAAGGACCCGGTCAGCTGGGGAGGAAAGGCGGGGATCAACGTACCTCGATGGCCTCCATGCGCTCGGCCTGGATGTCGCCGCGGGCGATGCGGGCGCGCATGTTGGAAATGATTTCGGGTCGGGGACGACCGTTGACGAAGACGCTGGGAGAGGCCGTTAATGAAGGTGTTGGGGTATGGCGAGGAGATTGTGGGTTTCTTGGTGGATTTGATGTTGATACCAGGGTTCTCTTCTTCTTCTTCTTATTTCCCCTCTGAACACAACACATGTGCGAGCAACACACATGAGAAAAGAATCCATTGTGGGGAGTAAAGGAAAGGAGGCCATTGCCACAGACAGGAGAATGAATGACTTGAGAAAAGAAGAGGAAAAGACTTACACGTATCGTAGCCCGGGGAACTTGTCCTCATACTCGGCGTTCAACTCCTCCAACACCCTCGCCTCCTCCTCCGCACCCTCTCCCGCCCGCAACTGCGCCTGCTCACGCCGACTCTGCTCACTGTCGACCTTCTTCTGGCCCAGCCTTGGATGCGCGCAGAGGATCTCGGACAGCGTCGCGATGTCCCTGTCCTCCTTGGACGCAGCGAGAGACAGCAGTTGGCTCCGGATGGCGGCGATCAGGACGTCGTAGCTGGGGAAGTGGGTGCTTCGTAGGATGGGCAGGGTGAGGGTGTGTAAGGGAGGGGAGAGCTCGAAGAGAAGGTCTAGGATGTGTTTTAGGGAGGTGTCGTCGAGGGAGGGGAGGGTGGTGCTTGTGGGGAGAGACGGTGATGTCATGGTTTTTTGGCTTTTTCTGTTTGAGAGTTTTTGTTCCGTTTTTGTCCCGCTGATGGTGTCGAGGGTTTTTGGGCGTTTCCCAAGGGACTTTTTCGGGGGTGGGGTAATGATGGTGGTGGGTTCTGGGGTGATGGAGTTTGATATCGGTCCGGCGGTGATGATGAGATATCTATCCAGATGAATGGCTGTTGCGATAAGAAATTGGGAAGAAGAATATAAAAAAGTTGTTCACAAATTTCTCTCCGACACCACAGACCTGCCAATATTATAGCTCGTGCTGGTTTTGAGGTTAGACAGTGGGTCTTGGTAATATGACGGCGGGAGCCGGCCGGACGTCACCACTCTCCTATCCTCCTCTCCGCAGCTTCGGGATCCTGAAACGTACTGTGGACTGTCGGGTGAAGGTAAGCTGCTGTGTTGCAATGACGTCCAGTAGCAAGAGGGAAGCAGGTCAATTGGAAGCTCGTGCAAGTGCGGGGAAGATGGCGTATGGAATTATCACAAGATGGAAGAATGGGGTTTGGTGTTGAACGACATGAGCATCGATGTCAGAGCATGAGCTGAAGTGGGGCTCGATTTAGATCGACACAGCGCCGGAGCTGGAGCTAACAGAAAATGGAAACGGAAGCAAGATGCAATTGTTTCCATCTTTCCATCCGTGCTGCACATGTTGATCGGCTGCTGTCGGTTCCGAACAGCCAGCTCATGGAGAATTGATGCGTGGGAGCTCATGGATCATTGGAAGATCTTGTACGAGTCTCGATTGTCCTGGAAAAGGGGTGCCGTGCCTGCCAGGTACATGTACCTCGAACCATAGCTAGAGCTCTCCACAGTAGGCCCGACCCAACAGCACTCACCTCATCGCTATCAACGTCTCTCTACATCATCATCATCATCGTCACCAGTGACCAAAGGGAAGCCTGTGAAAGGCGCCGGAGAGCGCGGAGGCGCTTAAAGCCACCCTCCCGTGCTGAAACGTATTCGCCGGCCAGCAGCAGTCGTGCTCTTCCAGCAGCCTCCCCCTCTCGCATGGGATCGTCGCCCTCCGAAGGCCTCTCTTTCGTCTCGCTGTTCACCTGCCAATTCTCACGACTCTGGTGCTGTTTCCGCCGGCTCGTCTCGACGTGTACCTGCTGTGTTGTCGCTATCGGCTTTGCTGTCATTATTAAGGGTCTGTTCCAGAGATCCACGTCTGACATACGCCCAAGGAGAACCCCCCGGGACGGCACCCCTGACGCCCAGCGCACAGTCCCGCCATCCCCAACTTCACCTCGTCCCAGTCCACAATCCTTCTGTAGCAGGCGACTGCTCTAGGGCCTCCAGACCGAGCTGTCTGCCCTTTGCTCGCCATGTCTTTGAATGGCCTCGACGACCCCGTCGTCACGAGCGCCTACCAGGGCGCTCTTGCTGAGGGCGGAGGATGGTAATGCTCCCGCTTCCACCCCCCGTTTGGCACCCCCGAGCCGCCATTGCTCACATTTCCTGTCCAGGTTCCTCCTCCACTATGTATCGCGAGATGCTGTCGACGTCCTCGCTCGTGGCACCGGCGGAGCCCCAGAAGCCCGTGCCGCCGTCACCCAGTATAAGGAATTGTCCCCCCTCTACGGCTTCTTGCTGTACCGCAGACGCAAGGTCTTGATCAAATACACCCCAGAGGGCACCTCGCGCTTGTTGCAAGGTACGTGGCCTATTCCACCATGTAAGGGGAAATATCATTAGCTAACCTATCCACAAGCTCGAACCGCCGTCCACTTCACCGCCATCGCCGAAAAGTTCACCCCCCACGATGTTACCATGACCATTCAGTCCCCCGAGGAGCTCAGCGATTCGGCTCTCGCCTCTGCCTGTTCATTGCATACAGCCGCGACCTCGACCTGCTCGTCGAGTTCGTCGCGTAAAAAGCTATCGGAAATTACGGAAGATGCGGAGGAGGGAGTCGCAACCGGAGGCAACGCAACTCCTGTTGCTCGGCCTTCTACTGCCACTTCAGTCCAGCCTGCGATTCCAGAGGGCGCACCTGCGGACGTCCCCGCGCCGCTGAAAATAGACAAACGTAAGCGACAATTTCAATCTATCCGTTCTGCGAAAAGCCTGGAAGTAACCCGTGGACCGAGCGGTTCTGCGGGACACACGAATTGGATGGCTGACCGCTTCAAAGCATCTCTGGAGACCCCCTCACCGGAAAGACCTTCGTTGGACAAACAAGTCACAAGGAAACCTATACCACTCCCAACTGACCCTATAGAGCTCCCTGGTTCGGAGCCCGAACCATATGTGTCGCGCGCAGCGGAGATAAGGCAAAGCTTGCATGGCTACGAGGAACTCTTCAAGGGTGGTCCTGAGCCACGTCTTTCCTCGCAAACGGCTCGCCCTGCTGCATCGGACCTGTATGCCGAAATCTACGCTCAGTACAACAAACCCAAGGTGAAGCTGGGGCCTCGACCAAAGGTCTCTCTTGACGGGAAACGGCCACATACCTCTGGTACCGGCGCATATAGGCCTGTGTCGTCTCTGCCGGTAGGCATGCGTGCGGCTAATAGACGCACGATGACGGACTCCAACCGCCCCAAGTCGAGGGATACCAACACGGTACCGAGCATCGCCGTTCCTCCTGTTCCACCTCTCCCCGCGCCTTCTACTATCCTCCCGGATACACCTGTTCAACTACCGCTCTCCGCGCCGATGCAGATGCCTAAGAGTCCCGCCAGCGTCAAGAGTATGACCCTGCCGAACCATAGCCCGAGCAATCGCAAGTCGAACGTGATATCGCCCGAGAAGCAACGCTTGCTGAAGGCCTTGGAGCTTCGAAAGAAGAGGCAGCAGCAGCGGCAGGAAGGTGCCAATGAAGTGGCCAAAAAGCCGCGGATTGACAACGGGCATGATATTGCCAATGAACCGTCGAAGCTACCGGATCCTCTCAAAGTTATGGAAACTGAAATCGAAGCTCCAAAGGAAGAGAGCACAGCTGAAGAGGCTAAGATCACGACTGAAGACCGCAACACCACGGATACGACCCGAGATCCTGAGCCCACGGCTAAGGATTCTGAACAGATCGGCAAATCCAAAGATCCTGAGACTGCCAGCGAAATCGCAGCTGATGACGAAGTGGTCGTTGGGAAAGACGCCGACACTGGGGAGATATTGACTGTAGGTGAACCAGACTCGCGCAGAACTTCCTTGGTACAACCGAAAGACAACGAGGTCACATCTGGTAGCGCTGCGTCGAGGCACAGTACATCTTCTCCACCACCTGTGCTGCCTGTACCTGGTATAGAACCCTGTTCATCGGTCGAGGCCGAAGAGGAGGTCAGCGCTGCGTCGAAGCACAGTACATCTTCTCCACCACCTATGCTGCCTGTACCTGGTATAGAACCCTGCTCATCGGTCGAGGCCGAAGAGGAGGTCAGCACCATTGTGGAGAGACATAGTGCGGATTTGTCCCAGGCAGCAGCGAAGAGCGCGCGAAACAGCAGTTCAAGGTCCGAACCACCCATACTCTCCGTGGTTTATACGACGCCGAAGCCTGATGAGGAGGCAGTCAAGCGAGTTTCGTCCGCGGGCAGCGTCAGTTCGGTAACCTTGGTCAAGTTGCGTGACACCGTCAGGATTCCCAGCGGAGAGATCGCTGCGGAGATCAGCAGCGTCATGGAAAATCTGGAAACTGAGCCCAACAAGGGATCCAAACAATCATCTGAACGTCCGGACAGTGAAGAGACCATCCTCTCCTCGCAACCTCCTCCGGTCCCAATCTCCAAATCTGAAGACGAGATCGCTCGCGCAAATGAGACGTCGAACGGCACCGCCGCACCCGTCACCGTGCCATCAGCGTCTGAAGTTGCCAGTCCCGCACCAGAATCAGACGACCTTCCATCGGCATCCTCTCCGGTGACGGCGCAAACTCAATCTTCCTCTGCAGCACCTTCTACGCGGCCCTCTTCATTGTCTGACGATGAGTCCTCAAAGCAAACAAACAAACTTGCTAATGAGGATAGGCACACTCTCCAACAGCTAGAAGGGCCCGTCAACCCCGATGACGACAAGAAGGAACCAGAGTCCACTGAGAGCACCCCTAGGGCTGTGCCTGATAACGAGGGAACCAGGCCTTCTGTCGAAGTGACATCCGACCGGGCGACGCAACCTACACCTTTGGTTCAGATATCGCCCTCGGAAGATACACTGACAGATAAAGATACAGCGGGAGCTACCGTGGGTCTGGGTTCGGTTGCTGACGACGTTGCTTCTCCTCAACCGCAATCAAAGCGCGCATCCATGCTTTTTTCAGCGAACACGGCCCTCCAAGGAGGAGAAATGCTCAGCAAGAGGCAGAAGCGAGAATCAATGGTTCTAGCTGTGCCCAAGCGCCGGAGCTACATTGACACGAAAGACCGGCGCCGGACCATGGATCCCGTGCAAATCAGTCTGAACGTCGATAACCACAATTCCGATGACTATCTCTCTGACGACTCTTTTATGGATGAGTTGCAGAGTGCGACAGTGGAAGAAGCCAAGCCGATCTCCGTCTCCGTCTCCAAGTCCCCCATTACTCCCTTTTTCCAGCGCAAGGCGTCGTCCCCCGAACTCGAGCGGGCATCCACCTCACCCGCACCGAAAGTTGGTCGGCTCTCTCCTGAGCAAGGCAAATCCCGGAAGCTCTCTGGAGTGTGGCCTCCTCCGCAGACCGAGAACGTGGCTGCTCTTAAGAAGATCAATGTGTCATCTGGTATTTCTCAGCGGATTAAGGCGCTGGCGGAGAAATCGAACAGGGACTCATCACCAGCGGTAAGTCCGCTCGCAACTCCAGATGCATCTGCTTCGATTGTTGCCCAACGCAAATCGTCCTTCTTCTCCACGCCTGTCGCTGGAGACATCTCCAGCGGGAAGCCCGTCAATCGTCTTAGTCTTGCTTCTTTCGCAAACCTGTCTTCTTCAGCGATATCTGACAGAACTTCTGTACCGCAGCCCCCTCCTTTTTTGGGTCGTGAGAACAGCTCTTCTGCCTACAATCCGAGGCCGACGGCCGAGAAACCCGAGTCGGTCCAAGTCACTGCGCGCATTGTTCGGGATGGCCGACCGCTTAATCCCACTCTGACGATGCCGACTGAGTCGACTCCTTTGGAGTTGCACCGGAGCGAGATCACCATCGACCATCAGAAATCTACACGGACCAAGACCCCTGTGGACAAGCCGCAGATAGAGCCTACCTCCCCCAAGGCGCCGTCCTCATCACACTCAAAAGATCAGGCTATGCTTCCTCGCTCATCATCAGAGAGCAGCTGGCGGTCATTCGGTCGCAGGCTCAGCGAGTCAAAGTCAGGAAACACACCGCGCAGCCAGTCAGCGCACAGCTCCGAGAGTGAGGATAGGCGAGACGACAAGAAAGAGAGGAAGGATTCCCGGACGGCCAAACTTTTTAGGAGAATGTCGTCGTTCCCTTCTTCCATGCGCAAGGGTCAGAGTAACGCTCTCCATGGCGGTGTGCAAGAGGAGGAGCGCCCTTCCATGCCTCTGGCGTCGCTTCGAGAGCCGCCGCCTCCTGTCCAGGTTGGAGATTTGAACGTCCAGTTCCCTGATACACTGGTAAGCTTCACACCACGTTTTCACGGGGCACTCCGCTAACCGCTTTGATAGCTGTGGAAGAGGCGATGGGTCGAGATCGACGCAGCGGGAAACTTGATTCTGTCAGCTTCCAAACCAAGTGAGGTATGTGACAATACTCAACCGTATTCCAGTACTCTCGCTAACGCCATCTAGCAAACAAAGGGTATGACGAAACGCTTCCACCTCACGGAATTCCGCACCCCGTACGCGCCAGATCAGGACCGGCAGGAGCTCGCCCACAGTGTCGTCTTCGACTTCATCGACGGGCGTACGCTGCAGTGTGCCTGCCAATCGACCGCCGCGCAGATGGCGGTGCTCCAAGGTATGCATTGCTATATACTTACCCCTGGATATATACTAACTTTACGCCCAGTCTTCAGAGAAGCCCACGACGCCTGGTTAGCGTACAACCAGGGTGCTTGAATGCCTGCACATACATATCAACAAACACCGCTCCCTTCCCCATTACACATTTCCTTTTGCCCTCTCTATGCGCAAGCATATAAAAAGCACATGCAGAGCTCAGGACCTCTAGTGTTTCCTTTGTTGTTGTTGTCAATGATTGTACGACTATCAGTGCCTTGAACAGGCTTCTCCTCTTTTTTCTTCCGTGTCATCCTTCTCGTTTTTCTTTTCTTCTCCGTCGTTCTCGGTCAATATCGCTAGAATGCTTCATGGCGATGTGAGCCACCACCAGCGGAGACGCCGAAAAGGACGCTTCGAGTGCATACGGGTGCGAGGGTGTACAAGGTTTGGTGACTTCGGAGAGCGATGTGCTGCACGGCCACAGTTTCTTAGTACCTTTCTTCATTGCTTTGTTTTTTGTTGTTTTCGAAATCATACCCCTTTATTGTTTTCTGCTTCTCTCTTCTTATTTTGACTTGGTAGCGAGGAAGCTGAAGTGCAGTCGCTGTGGAGGTTACCCTTGTGTATACAATTGTTTTGAGAAGGGCCGTATATATTGGTAATGGTGCGGTGGAGTCGTAACTGAGCGGTTAGAGGCAATGGGAGGCTGAGTCTATCACGGGTGCGTCAGAGTTGAACGGAATGCCAGTGCGCGTTGTGCTCTTGATATCATCTTATCTCATTGAATGTATCGTGATGTATGTATGTGAACCCGGCCATGTGATTGAATATCCAGCAGCAATGAAAGAGCAATGAAAAGCACCCACACGCCCGTACGCCATAAATGCCTACAGCGTCTAACCGGGGTATATCACAACTTTCCTTCCACCGTTACCCTCCTACCTGCCCTCTGTCTTCCCACCTCTAAGCAACCAACAACCTCCTCACGGCCGCCCTCATATCCTCTTCCCCGTCCCGCACATCCATCCGCACATCCATCCCCTTCTCCCCCAACATCGCCTCCACCTTCCCCGTCTCCACAGCCCTCCCCGACGCCACTGTCTGCCCCTTTGCCTGCGCAAAGCCAGACGATCGCTCGTGCGCCGGGTCAGCGCTGTAGAACTCGTCGACGATGGGGCGGATCATGACGGTTTGGTTGTGGATGGTTAACGTGCTGTTTGTCGGGACGGTGACCCAGTTATCTGGCCATGTCAGTCCAAAGCAAACTCGGAGGACGCCAGAGAAAAAGACTCACTCCTCTCGAAAGTCAGCGGCTCGCTCGCCACAAGCACAATATCACTCCCCTTATCCCGCCGCTCCATCACATAGTCCTTCTGCCCCGGCTCCGCCTCCGTAGCACCAGCGCCCTTCCCCTGACCATCCACAGCCCCAGACTCGCGCCAACTCGTCCCGCTCGAAAAGAACAAGCTAGCAGCTTCATCCGTCCTGGAACTCACATACCGCGTACAAACCACGCTCTCCCCATCCGTCACCGCGAAATTCAGCAGACTCCGCGCATCCTCGGCGAGATTCTGTCGGGGCTCCTCCCTCACCACATCCTTAATAAACCCATTGATCCGCTCAATCGTCCTCAACAGCGCCTTCCGCAACACCGTGTGTCCGAACCCCTCCCTACCCACCTCCTTGTCGGGACTCACGCCCATCCGATCCAGCGAATCCAGGAACAGCGCAAACGCCCACTCGCTATCCGTCCCGCCCCGCACGCCCAGGAACCACTTCTCCCCCAGGCTGACGGCGACACGCATCTTGATGCGCCCCCAGCAGCCGATCCCGCCGTTGTGCATGAACATGAGCCGCTTGTAGCTGAAGGGGTGGCAGTTGGATTCGGACAGGTCTCCCTCGGTCGTGGCGCGCACGTGGGCGAAGATGAGCGAGGAGGTGGTCTTGGAGGCGAGCCGCGAGAGGTTCTTGCAGTTCCAGGCGGGGATCGTCGACGTGAAGATGCAGGGTTCCGGGCCTAGGGCCGGGGCCGTGTAGTACCCGATGCCGAAGCCATCGCCGTTGTGGGGGCGGCGGCGGTCCTGGGGGTGGTGGGTAAGTAGGTGTTGTGGAGATGTTGGTGTAGGATTGGGATGGATGGAGGGATCGGAGTGTGGTGGAGGTGGAGGGGGATGGAGAACACAGGACGTACCAGTCGCAGCCGCGAGTCGAAGGATTGCGTGAGGATGGAATGGCTCGGATTCGTTATGAGTTCCGACAGAAGGATCTCATTTTTGCCTTTGTAGACCTGGTCGCGTGTGGTGGTCAGCTATCTGGACAGCTTGGGAGTCGCCCTTGGGAATGGAGTCAGTCGCTCTGCTTACCATGAACCGGCACATGGCTACCGTTGATTACCTCCAGCTAGAGCAGCAGCTGGATATCTATTGTGTTTATGGGGGAGGAAGTGTGGAGGGTTGTGGCGTGTGAGCTGTGACTGTCCCCGATGTTTGCGCTGTCCAGGGCGGTGAGCTGCGATTGCGCCATAGTTGCGGGCCGGGCCATAGGTGGACGGGTGGCGCGCTATCGCCGTGCATACTTTTGTCAATGCTGGGGAACCTCTCGCAGCATACTACGCATGGTGGCTTTCTCCCGCCGTCGAGTATGAGTTGCCTGCCATATAAACTACCAGACTAGGTGAGTTGTCACATCGATCTCAATACCAGGGTCCAAAGGTGGGGCAGTCTAGCGGCATTGAGTACATATACACATGTCACCTCAGAGCACAAGACTCAACGTCATCAGCATGATTGCATTGGACTATGGAGCTCATACTGTTCCTACAAAAACCAATGGCTGGCCTCCTCATACCAGCTCTTCTCTGGCCTTCTAGTGGCCCAACTCTTGGGGTCAAATCCGTTCCACCGCTTCCCACCACCCCCGTCCACCGTCCTCCTGACGCCAAGCCCGGTACCAGGAAACAAAGAGCAAACCAAACTCGAGACTCCAGGGATATGATGCGGTCAGGGAGAGAAAGGGGGTTTACATGACGGTGTATCTTACGATGCTTTCAAAGGGTAAATCCATAACAAGAGGGGTCGGGCTGCTTGCCCGTTAAGGGGCAGGGAACGGTGGCGCAAGGGACAGTGTACAGTCTGCCGGGAGGCGATGTCGGGGGGTGGGTATATAGTGAAGGTCATGTATGGGTAACGTTGCAGCCGTACACATGATCGTTCCTTCGTGCTTTGCGGGGCGCCAGGGCGTGCAGCGTGGGAGGCTTGGATGGTGCATCTCCTCACATATCCATGGAATCGCCGTTGTTGGCAAAGTTGAAGTTCTGCTGCTGCTGTTGCTGCTGCGGAGCTCCGAATCCGAAGTGGCCATCCTGGTTGATCTGAGGTCCCGCCTCGCCCATGTTCTCGCCCTCTGCATCCTCGTCGGAGAAGTACTTCTCGATGATGTTGTATGCCTTCATGTAGATCTCCTCGTTGGCGTTATTCTGGCAATCGTGGATCTTCTCCATACCACCGACTTCTTCGATGAACAGGGCGTAGCGGTTGATCGGCTCGCCACCGGCGCTATCAGCACCGGCCTCCTTGTCCATCTCGCCAACCTTCAGGATGTTCTCCAAGCCATCGAGAGCGACCTGAATGATCTTGTTATCAGGGCATGCAAGGAGGTCACACAGGGGTTTGATGCAGCCGCTCTGGACCAAGTAGCGGATCTGTGCCGGCTTCTGCAGCCCTCCAGAGGTGGCATTGGAGATGGCCCAGCAGGCCTCCTTCCTGGTCTTGAAATCGCCGTTCTGCAGAAGGTGGATGAGGGGAGGGATGATGTTGGCATCGATGACGGCCTGGATCTGGGTGGAATTGCCCGCGGTGATATTGGAAATGGTCCAGCATGCCTCCTTACGGATTCCATCCTTGGGGGAGCTAAGGAGGTGTAGGAGGGCCGGGAGGGCACCGCAGTTGATGATCACCTGTGTCTGGACGTCATCGCCGGTAACGATATTTCCAACCGACCTCAGGGCAGGAGTCTGGACGGAGGTCGATGCGTGCATGAGCAGTTCCACCAACCGACGAGGGATGCCAGCCTCGATCACTGCCTGAATCTTGTCGTTGGATCCATCCGAAAGGTACGAGATGGCCCAGCAAGCATCAATGAGGACTTCGTCGTCCAACGAGTAGACCAGCTTCGCAAGAACAGGAAGGGCAGGCGCAATCTACAATAATAGTCAGTATGGAAGGTGGGGAAAATACTACTAGGGTAACGTACCGTCGACCATTCGGGCTGAGGGGTCTTTCCACGACAGAAGTTGCTGAGGGTCCAGGTGGCATTTCTTAGCATGCTCAGCTTGCGGCTGTCACCAAGAAGAGTAAGGAGGGGCTTGAGTGCGCCCTGGGAGAGGACGTAGTCACGGCAGGCCGGGCTATCTCCAGCAATGTTTCCAAGGGCCCAGACGGCCTGCTCCCGGACATCAGCCTCATGGCTACCGAGGAGCTCGACGAAGATGGGGACGGCGCCAGCCTCGATGACGACCTGGGTCTGCTGGGCAGAACCGGAAGCAATGTTGGTAAGGGCCCAGGCAGCTTCGAACTGCACGAGAGTATGTGGCGACCGCAGGAATTCAACAAATCGGCTCACGACACCGGTCTCAATGACACGCTCGATTGGGGGGTTTCGCTCCTTGGACAACAGCTTCCTGAATTTGGTCGTAGCCTGGATCTGCTCGTCGATCTGTTCGGAGAAAACTCCCTTTACCATCTGAGGCAACTCCTCGTTGAGCTGTGGCGGAGGCGTTAGTGATTGTCTCTTTCAGTAAGGCAGCTTCACGGTTGCTTGGTGGATGGCGGGGTATCGCGAACACTCACCTGGCTTTCGATGTTGCCGCCCTCATCTTCGCTATCGGGAGCAGCTCCCAGGGAGGCTCCAGGTTGGTCTCGTCCTGCGATACCGCGGCGCTTGGCAAGGTTCTCCTCACGTTTAGCTCGACGGATCTCGACCTGCTGCTCCTCACGGCGGCGACGCAATTCGTCCGGCTTGAAGGCGCTCTTCGCCTTGAAGGCGGTGCGGCGATGCTCTGGGATGTACCTGTCCGCCATGCTTGCTTCGATAGGATATCAGCGCAAGTTGCGGGTGGGTAGTGGTTGGCGGATGAGGTGTTGTTTGTGAGAGAGAGGGGGGTTTTATTTGTATTGTCGTGGGGCAGGAGGAGGAAAAGGCGGAACTGCCAAGAACTGAAGCCCCCATTAGGCCGCATACGGATCAAAGCGTTAGTCAGTGGCTTGGCACTCCTGATGATCGTGTCCGGGGTTTGTTTGCATGTGCGCAAGCTCGACGTGTTCACCTAAGTATATCAGGTAGAAACCTGCTGAGCACCAAACAACATTTGGAAAACGCGCCCTCTCTCCAGTCCTCAAGGGAGGACTGTATTGGATAATTGCTGACTTTGATTGAACAGTACTGCAGCATTTCCATACGTCAGCATGGATTTACCGCCAGGCTATACGGCTATCAAGGATATCAATGTTGGCTACGGTGGGCAGGTCAACGTCAACATCCTCGGAATCCTAGTCGATATTGAACTCCCCAAAAAGTCACAAGGGGAGGACTGGTATATGATTTTCTCCCTGCGGGACGATGAATTCGCTGCCCAGCGGAATCTGGATGCATCATTGCTCCGTTGCAAGCTATTCCGCCGGAATTGTTCGCACTTTCCTTCAGGAAAGGTTGGGGACCCCGTTATCTTGCGTCAAGTCCAAGTTCAACTATACCAAGGTGTGAAGAAGGAAGGCATATGCTCTGCGCGGCTGGGTCAAGTACTCTTTTTCCCGGCCGACAACGTTCCAGTACCCGAGCTTAGCACTGGCTATGGACGGGGTGGACACTCAAGGCTCCCGTTTAGCGGCAGCCTTCAGTTGAACGGAACTAGTGCCGCGACCGCACCATCCTTTGCAGAGCAGTTGGCCATCATAGGTATAAACGCAAAGGCTGCGCCTTACACACAGGCCTTCAAGAAAGTGTCCAAACCCGTCGCTGCGTCGAGGCGTCAAGATAGATACGCGTTGATCAAAGATGTTAAGCCCTACAACTACTATGATTTAGCTGCAGAAGTTGTCAAGATTTACTGGGGCAACAATGCAGGCGGCAGCGTCGACCTGTACATCACCGATTACACCACAAACAAAGACCTTTTCCGTTACGAACCCTCGGACACCATCAACGATTTCGGAACAGGTACTTCGAGGCCGTGGCAAGGCCCCTTTGGGCAGGTTACTCTGGCTGTGAAACTTTGGGACCTGCATGCATCCTGGGCTCGAGAGCATGTCCGCGAAGGTCACTGGGTCATGCTCACGAATGTACATATCAAAATGTCTCCTGCCAATAAAATTGAGGGAGCTCTGCATGCGGATCAGGTTTACCCTGATAAACTTCTCATCAGCAAGGTGACCAGATTCTTCGACGAAGAAGTTATGCAGCAACTCGGTGCACGAAAGAGAGCCTACCTGGAAAAATATGAGCGCGAGGACACCGCTCAGGAGCCGGGTGGTCATGCAACGAAACCTTCTGCAAAAGCCGCCGCGAAGAAGAAAACGAAGAAGGCTCTAGAGCGAGAGAGGAAAGAGTTGGAGCAGCGCCAGTTGGAACAGGAAGCCGAGGCCAAAGCAGCTGCGCGGGCCAATATAAATGAGCATGGTAAGCCCCTTGACCATATCAGCGGACTGAAGTGAATAACCTCGCATATAGTCGTCGCTTCGCACCCCGAAATCCGTCTAACCAGCTTCGAAGAGATCATGGACGACTCTCATCGTACAAGCCAAACACCAGACGGCCGCAACATTGTGTATCCGTTTGTCAATACGCGATATCGGACGCGTGTTCGAGTTGTCGACTTCCACCCACCTGACCTTGAGGACTTTTCGCGATCTATGAAAGATCCAAACTGGAATCCGGCTTTGCGAGATCCCCACGGAGCTCGTGGACGTCTCGATGACCGGTGGGTATGGGGATTTGTGCTATTCGTAGAAGACGCAACTTCGACTGGGCAGGCACCTAAGCGAATGATATTGTCCGTAGATGATCGTTCCGGCCAATTTCTGCTAGATATGGATGCCATCGAGTAGGTTCCTGCCTCCTCTTCTACTAACCTTACGCTGATATTATTTAGTCTACGAAACGACAAGGGTGGCCATGCTATGACGAAGCTCGAGGAGAAACTCTTTATCCTCTGGGGTAACTTGCGTGAGTTGAAACGTGATTTGTCCTTGAAGGGGGTGCAGTTCCCCCTATCTCCGGGCGACAAACGACTCCAGAACAAGGCTTTCGAGTGCTGCATCGAGGAATACGGTGCAGAGGTGCCGCCATCCCCTCAGTGGCCCACAGGGTGGCAGCGTATACACAAGCTCGCCTCTACTGTTATTAGAGGCTAGTTTCGGCATTGGAGGTGTAAGATCGAGCGCATTGGGGACGAGCTATTTCTTATATATATGATACCCGGCTCGCAACCACTCACCTGGCGTTTGGTTGGGTATGGAATGCGTTTTGGGCATTTGGGCTGGTTTTAATTTTTCTGAGCAGCGTATGTTCGAATGTTTGGAACAGTTGGAACCGCACGTGCTAAACGACGTTCTATGGTTCGCCCATTTTGTCTAAAAACATAACGGCGTAACTCGAACCATATTCTCTTTTATGAGGTCTTCACAATGTATAGGTGACATTGCAGTGTGTTTGCAGTCAAAAAATCGGCCCGTTCAACTTACGGAATGGCGAGCACGACATTCCGCTTGTCGATTTGCTTTTGCCGAGTCCAACGACGGGGACCCTACCATTGCGAAAAAGTGCAAACCATCCATCACTCCCATATCCTTGTATATTTTCGGGCAAAATGGTACCTTGCGGTATCCACAGGTATCGGGAACTGCATACGCATGGGGTTTTAACGGGAAGTCGTGGCGCACGGTACTTGCATGATGCGTGATATTGCGTGATGGCGCACCGAGCACTTCATCATTGTTTCGCACACGTACACTCATTAAATTCAAAAAATGTCTCTTTTCACTCCCTACACTTTCCCATTCACCTTTCCTTTCTTCTACAAGCGGGTTCTGCCATTGTGAAGTGGGTTAACCGTCGTTACAATTTCTCAAAGGTCACAGCATCTTTCAAAGATTGCGTTGTCATTCCGGCTTCCAACGGATATCTGCAAATCAGGGAGCCGTAATCACTCTCCTGTGATTGAGGGAATCTGGTTCATCAACCTGTCTTTTACGAATCTGATTTACACATTGGAACCATGGCCCCTGGATTGGACCTCTCGGTTCTCGCAGACGAGATCGACACCAGCCACGATCACTTAGAAATTGCCAAAGTCCCACAGATAACCACCACCGTTCGATCAATCATATCCGCGGGAACCACTGTCCTAAACCCAACACTTGTAACTACGGACTTCGATCTACTCCGCTTTGAGGCCGCAGCCTTCAATCAACTCCAGCTCACTGGATTCCCCAACGGGAACAACAAGAACAACCTTGAAAACAATGACGTCCCCTCACTCTCTACTCTCTTAATCTCCTCTCCATATAACAATCCTGGCCATTACCTAGCCCTCGAAACTCTGGACCTCCCCAACCTCCTCCTCGCCAAAGCCCTCGCTGCCCTCAAGCCCGCTCGTCCGGACTACGCCACTGCCCCCTACACTTCTGCCCTCAACTTCCCCAGCATCCTCAGCCTCATCAGAGAATTCTGTCTCGATGAGGGCTTCGAATGGGACAGAGAGCACAGCTTTTATGTCGTGGTATTCCGCTCGAAGTTGAAGGAGAGCGTTGATAATGAGGAGTTGTATCGACTGGATTATGAGAGCCATGGGGAGGCCTGCGAGAGTGGGGGTTTGTTGAAGTATTGGTTTGGCAAGGTGGATGGGGAGAGGAGGAATCTGGCTACATGTGAGTTGTAGACATATCCTTTTTCCCTTTCGGCTTTAGGGCCTTCTCCATGTTCTTTCGCTCTTTCTTGAGACCGTATTCTAGTTCTTGGGCGGGACCTCCCTTATTCAGCGCATAAAGTACTTAGGAGTGGCATCTGGTTCAAGTACTGACCAATTTCTTCTAGGCTTCTGGCGTTCTCGCGAAGACGCCCGGAAAGGCGGCCTTGGTCCCTGGCACGCCAAAGCCAGGAACGCCGCTCGGACTATGTATGAGAGCATTACTTTTGCCACTCATAAATTTACCATTCTGAAAGGAGCAACGGACTTCAGGCTTGAGGATTGGACTGACTGATTATCCATTCGCATGCGGCATATCTGCAGGGTGGGCTTCAGGGAATGAGGTCGGGTCCTTTCTTCACATGCCGTGTCTTGACAGTTGTGTATCTGCATCTGCATTAGGGTTTGCATGCTTAGCACTATACCTAGATGTTCTTTTGGAATTTCCTCTGATATCAGTAGTCAACTTGGCGTTTTAGGCGGTTGGGACTGGATTCCGGATGTCTTTCTATTGTTTCTCCATCAAATCTAAGATTTCTGACATTTGAGAATCTGCTCAAAATTCAAATGTTGATTCACAGGTCGTATGAGCTTGCGCCATAACCCACCAGTGTACTAAACACATCCTGTGTTCCTGTTGTGGCACAGAGGATCGACCGTAATGGTGGCGGGAATTGCCTCTCATCCTAGTTACATGTTCCGATAGAGACACTGGGATTACTTATTCAAAGCTTGGAAGTAAAGCCGAAAGTGATAAAGGTAATGAAAGACGGGACCTTCCGCATCTGGTATGCATGGTGAATACTGCCTGCCAAGCCTCATCAGCCACATTCGCCGCCACACAGCTCCCCCTGTAACACGCCTACCCACCTCGACGCGTCTCTCAGCGCATGCCCCCGTCAACAACCACCGCAAACACCACCCATTGATTCCGTGCCCGTGGAGCAACCATGAGCAAGCGCAAGGCCACCGTGAGCCTGGCGATCCGACCGGCCACGAAAAAGGCGCGCGTTCGCAAAAGCGCCATCACCGCGCCTTCCGGCGACTTGTACGCGCAAGTTTTCGGGCGCGAGAGCAACCTCGACGATGTTGCTGCCGACTGGGTGACCAGCTTTCAGGACCACGAAGCCAGGGCTGTCGCACAGATTATCAATTTCGTGTTGAGATGTTCTGGTTGCTCTATACAGATTGACGAGAATGACATCGCGGATCCGGACAATTGCCCGTCACGGTTGGCAGATATCCAGGAGGAATACCAAGCTGTGCGTAATCTATGGCTACGCGGTTTATAGGGAAATCATTGACAACGAGCAGCAAGATATATCCGAATACCCCCTAATCGCGAAGAAAGGCGCTGCTGCTTTCAAGCAAGGCCTCCATGGCTTCTTCGTATCATTTGTCAAGACGATTGCGGCGAACGGCCTTCTCTACGATAACACGGAGCTGCTCGAGAACGTGCAAGTGTGGATCAGCACCATGTCCTCGGCAGCAAACCGTCCCTTTCGCCATACCAGTACTGTGGTCTCCTTAGCCATCATCAGCGCCCTATGCATAGTCGCAAGCGAGATCGTCGAGCAGACCGCGAAAAAGAACCGACAGAGCGAGACCGAGTCGAAGAAATCGCGGGTTAACAAGGCGCGAGTCTCGTTGGTGAACAAGGAGATTGACGAGCTTAACCAGAAGCTGCAGGTTGTGGACGGCTCGATTGTGGACTGGTTTGATACTGTATACGTTCATCGCTACCGCGATGTGGACCCGAAGATCCGGGTAGAATGCGTGGAGGCATTGGCAGATTGGATAGTCACCTATCCAGACCGATTCTTCGATGGCAGTCATCTGCGGTATCTAGGTTGGGTTCTGTCTGATCCCCACCCTCCAACCCGTGTGGAGGTATTGAAACAACTTCAGAAACTCTTCCGGGACAGAGATAAGCTGGCAGGCCTCAAAACATTTACCGAACGATTCCGGCCGCGAATTGTGGAAATTGCAACGCACGACGCGGAAACAAACGTTCGCGCCGCGGCTGTCCAGCTTCTGGACACTCTTCGAGAAGCCGGGTTCCTTGAGCCTGACGATGTCGATTCTGTAGGTAGGCTCATCTATGACGCAGAGCCAAAGGTTCGCAAAGCGGTAGTCGGATTCTTCGCGGAGACGATCAACAGCGTCTACGAGCAACAAATCGAGGATATGGGAGGCCAGGAAGCAGTTGACGAGGCGTTGGAACAGGACGAAGAAGATGAGCCGCAAACAAGTCCGAGATTGGAGTGGCTCAAGCTGAAGTGTTTGGTTGAGCAACTCGTTGCGTATGATACGGAAGACACAGAATTGCCCTCCCAAATCGAACGACGGGGTGCATCTGGTACAGATCTTGGTCTGGTTATCGCAGGCGTGGAGTCACGGTACTTCCTCGCTGCGCAAGTGCTTTACGATGCTATTCCAGAAATCAGATCCTGGGACGTGCTAGCACAGTATCTGCTGCATGACCATTCGCGGACTGTAGAGAACGGAGCGGGCGAAGATGTTGATGCAATGCTTAAGGAGAATTGCAGGCTCAACGACCGCGAAGAGATTGTTCTTCTAGATGTGCTTACCGCATCGGTCAAACTTGGCCTTCACCGACTTGCTGAAGCACAAAAGGACAAGAAGAAGAATAAGGCCGAGAAGCTCGCACTGAAGGAAGAGGAAGCGGAGGCGGTAAAGAAGCTGTCAGCCATTATTCCGCAGCTCCTCAAGAAGTTCGGGGCCGCTCCAGAAGCAGCTTCTCTTTGTCTTCGGTTGGAACGAGAACTCAATCTTGACATCTTCCAGGAGCTGCGCCAAACCACCGCATTGGCAGCATTGCTGGACGACGTCAACAAGCAATTCCTCACTCACCACCACGAGAATGTATTGGATGAGGCCATAGAGTCAATTCTGCATTCTTTAACACACGAAGATTCCAAGGAGATGGCAGAAGGCAAAGTTAAAGATCTCTGGGACGACCTCATCAACTCATTTGACGTCCTCCGAAAAGGCCACGACCTTACTGAGCGCGGCAACCTCGACTCCGACATAATCGAGAGCCTTTCCAACAATGTCTTGAAGGTCTCCAAGCTGGCCAGAATATCGGAACCTATAATCCTCGATCGCACAGCGGCGCCCGCATCGGCACGAAGTAAACAGAAGAAAGATGCCAATAAGAATGCCACACCACCTGTTTCCTCTTTGCTGGAAATCCTGCATCGTGGCGTCCCTGCACAGGGTATCGACGTTGAGCTTGACGCGGCAGAAGACGCATTAGTTCGATACACCATGAACACACTACTCTTGTACTTCGTCTGGAAATGCAGACACTGTGCTGATTACATCCAATCTGGTTCAGCGATCCCAGACGACGAGCTCGAAACCATAGCATCACGACGGGACGAGTGTATATCAGCACTTGTGACGATAATGCAGAGCAGAAAAGGTGCAGACGATATCCGCATGGATGCCGCATACTTGTTGCTGGACATCTCAAATCTGTTCTTTTCGCTACGGAAGGTGAAGGCAACGCAAGGTGAAGAGGAGAATAACCAGACCAACGGCGATGCAAATGAGGACTGGCAAGCCTTGTGCCAGAAAATCGACCCTCCGACTACGAAGATGTTGCTCCAGATTTTGACCGCTGCGGAAAATAATCTCGCAAAGCGCACGGGCAAACGGGTTGAGGAACCAGATGTGGAGGATGACCCTATAGATGTCGATGATGCCCCGGAAAGCAGCGATGATGAGGAAGAGACGCAGCAAACGCAGACGCAAGGCACTCAGGGCGTGGACACAGAGAAAGCAGCTGAGGATAAGCAGAAGCGGGCGCTGTTGGCCGTGGGCCGTTTGTGCTTCCTGGGGAGCAGGATGGTGCACGGCGTGCAAGTGGGTACTTTAGGGGACGAAGTAAGGAAGAGGCTGGAGAAGAATAAGACGAAGTTGGGGCATGACTGGAAGGAGGTCGTAAGTCATCTGGGGGCAGCGGAGAAGGTGAAGGCACCGAGGCCACAGCGAGCAAAACCGAAAAAGGCGAGGGCTAGGACCGCTACGCCCGTGGAGGTGTCGGACGATGAAATTGAGGAGAGTGAGGAGGAGCAGTGATCAGCGTAAGCTGTTTTTTCCATTTCTGTAAGATTCGTGTTTCTAGCGGTGGGTATCTATACGATGGGCTATACGGTTCGGGTGGGAGATTTGAGGAGGACGGTTTCCTTTTGATATCCAAAGCAAGAGGCTAATATGATATGGTTTTGACTTTCAACCCATCTTACCTGCTTGGCGATATATCAAACATGGCCCTTCTGTCCTCTTACTGACCCTTTCTCTCCGCCATCAGCTTCCGGTAGGTATCAATCAGCGTCAACCGCTCCGCGGCCAACTCCTCCCTCTTCCTCAAACTTCCAACACTATTCGGAATATTCCCCACCTCCACTCTCGCCCCATCCCGCACTTTAAAAATCTCCCTCGGCACCCGATCAAACGTTGGTGGCGCCTGCACGACATCATGTAACCCCTTCCTCTGCTCCCGCTGCTTTTTAAGCGCCTCCCACGGATCTTCCTCCTTGATATCCACCTCCCCAGCAACAAGCCTCTTCCCCTTCTTGCCCTTCTTCTTCTTCCCACCCGGACCGGGTAAATCCGCAGTCTTATCTTCCCACATCGCATCGATCTCGTCCTGTTCCTCCTCCGCCAACTCCCGCTCTTCGGCCTCCTTCTCGCGTATCCGCGCTTCCTCTTTTCTCCATCCCTCCTGCAGCTTCTTGAGCTTCTTCTCGTGGCGCGTTACGCGGTGGTCGGCTAGCCCGTCGACCTTCTTCCTGTTCTTCTGGATGCCCGTCAAGGGTAGTGCTGCGTTGACGCGCTGCGCGAAGTCGGAGAGCTTCTCGCCGGGCAGGATCTTCGGCATCGCTGGCTCGGGTACGGCTTGCGATTCGCTGTCTTCTGTGGCATTATTATTGTTGTTCTTCTTGGTTTTCTCCTCCGCGCCGCTGCTGTTCTTCTTCTGTTGCGCCTTCTTCTTCCCTCGAGGTTCTCCGTTGTCGAGGCCCTTGGGCCCGCCCTTGCCCCGCGCTTTAAATGCCATTAACCTGGCAAATGCCTTGGGTGTATCGTCTGCGCCATAGTCGTTCTTGTTATTGGAGATTTTGCTGCGTTTCTTGGGACGCGGGTTGGCTGTGCGGCCTTTGCCTGCGGGAAGAGGAGCGGCACGTTGGGTGGGTGGGAGGTCGAAAACTTCGTCGCCGTTATCGTCGGCCTTGCGTTTATGTTTGTGCGGCATTGTGAAGGGTGGTTTTGAGGGACAATGAACTGTTGGGAGGTGTGTGGAGGTGTGGTGGGATGTTGGAACTTTTTGATGGGGCTGTAGTGTTGGCGGGAAGGTTTTGCCGGGTTTCGTTAGTCAGCGGGAAGGTTTTGGCGTTTTCATCTGAAGTTTGATCGAACTATTACTTTGACATCCAATTGAAGTTTTTTTGAGATTGGTCAATTCTGGACTCTTTGCTCCTCTTGTTGACAGACTTGAAGATTTTTGGTAAGGTGGTCCGATACTCGAAGGCCAACCTTAGCCTCAACTCCCTTTACCCCTGGCCAGGGCGCTTTTGCGAATGATCAATGGCGCTGTTTATGGCGCCTTCTCTGTTGTAGAAGTATTCCGCTGTATATCCTATCTGCTCGGCGGCAGCGCAAGCTGTCCCAGTCTAGAACCATGGACTTCACCTAACGCTACAAATCATTTCGATTTCTCACCCAACATCCGGCCAGTCCAATGCCACTCACACAACGACTACTGGCACCGCAATCCGCTCTATGACGCCCTATCCGCTGGCTGCGTCGGGGTCGAGGCAGATGTTTGGCTATTCGAAGCCGATCTCTTTGTGGGCCATTCGACCAATGAGTTGACACGGGATCGAACCTTCCGGTCTCTATATGTTGATCCGCTGGTCACACTGCTTGATCAACCTGCCGTGGAAGTGCCAGGGAAGGAAATGAAATGTCCCTTGAGGGGCCTGTTCGAGCAGGACCAATGCCAGACCCTTGTTCTTCTCGTTGACTACAAGAACGATGGGCATAGCATCCATCCCTTTGTAAGGGATCAGTTAGGTCCGTTACGGGAGAAGGGCTACCTCACCTACTTTGACGGCAATAGGGTCGTTCCAGGCCCTGTCACCGTTGTAGGGACGGGACATGCGCCGTTTGATCTTCTCACTGCGAACGTAACATATCGAGACATATTCTTCGACGCACCACTAGCCAGGCTGTATGAGGAGCCGCCCGACGCCCAATTGGATACTAACTCAGTCAACTACGAGGAAGCCCCGTCACGGGGATATCTTGTTGGAAATACGACTTCTTCGACTGATGCGACATCGTATCGCATTACGGGCCAGGGGTCCATCGGCACAACATCGACCTCGCAATTCGATACTACAAACTCCTACTACGCCAGCGCCAACTTCAGAAAAGCCATTGGCATTCCCTGGCGAGGCCGCCTTTCAGAGGAACAGATCCGGCGGCTTCGAGGACAGGTGCTGGGCGCGAAGAGAAGGGGACTGAAGACTAGGTATTGGGGTGTGCTGAGTTGGCCTGTTGGGTTGAGAAATACAGTCTGGGAGACGCTTGTTAGGGAGGGCGTGGATATGCTTGCGGGGGATGATTTGATGGGGATGGCGAGAGGGACGTGGTGGGGTGGTGATGGTTAAAAGAGGGGAGAAGAGTGAGGAAAGTGTATGTTGTCGGTGTAAGACAAACATAGCATAGCACCCATAGAATTTGTGCTGGTGATAGAGTCCGTCAAGAGCGTTTCAAAGCGTGAATCCAATTATGAGTAGAGGCTAGTAACCTTCGTGAATGTTGAACCAAAAAAGGGGTTGACCGGATTTCTCCTTGTCTCATTCCGTGGGTTTGTCTTTAAGTTGGTCGGTCCGGCTCTTGCACGAGTCAACTAGATTCCGGAGTGTTATATTAACGGCTCGAATACGCCGTTTTTCGTTTGCAACTCCGTTGCCATGAACGATGAAATTCGCGCAATTGAAGGGGATATGTTCTGTTCAAACGGCCAGGTGAATACCCCCCAAAAAGGTGTGTTTTATTGTAGACATGAACCTTCACATCCACGACAAAGGAGTCGATGGTCTCGATCGTTGCGGCGGTGGATTATTGGCTTGGCAGGGCGGTGGAGTAGAGGGGGCGCAGAGAAAGGGTTTGGCGCAGCGGAGGGCGGGAGCTGTCCCACCTGGGCAGTTCGCAGTGAAATGGGAGCCGAAGGCACAACCAATCAGAGGCGGCAAAAGGGCTTCTCGAAGATTGCAGTAGCGGAGAGTGTGATTACGGAACAGGGACATTTCAGTCGGTCTTGTTGCAGCGACACAGACACACCCTCTTCGTCGTCCGGTGTGCGCCCTCTTTGTGTCAGCGCCATTATTCTCTCCTTCCTTCATCATTTTTTTTTGCCGTGACCCTTTTGTCTTGCTGCCGCGCACTCATTCCGCCCTGCTTGTTGCTTGTCTCTACTCCGTACGGAGCACTCCGTACTCTGCATCCATTCACTATTCACCCTCCCCCTCTGGCCAGGCCGAGCGGCGCACGCGCTAGTCCCGAATCTGCCCGCTTGCTGTTCTCGGCTAGCCCGAACCCCAGCCAAGAAACTCCCCAGCTAAGGCGTCTCTCGTACCTCACCCGTTCTCCAGCAACCACCGTCCGGTCATCTCTCCCGACTCCCTTCGCCGCCGTCTCCGTCCGCCGCCGTCTCCAACGACATCCTTCGAGGGAGCAATTGCCGCTGCTCGCGTCGCCTCGTCTCGTCCGTTGCGAGTCCTGCTCCTGCCTCCTCCTGGCCCCAGCCTCGCTTGCCGCGTCCCGCAGCCCGCGCTCCCTATCCCCCCTGGATCTTGCCTGCCAACCTGCGTCTTCGTCGCTCCGCGTCTTCACTCCCTCTCAATCCGCTCTCAACCTCCTCTCCCTACTCCTCTAACACGGTAGGATGGCCGACATGAGCGCTGAATCCATTCAGCAGAAGATCCAGATCGCTCGGCGAGATGCCGAGGCCCTCAAGGACAGGATAAAACGGAAGAAGGACGAACTCGCTGACACGACCCGTACGTCCGCGCCTTTGCGCAACGTTCCGCGCTTCCAGTAACTAATCTATCTTCTGCAGTTCGCGATGTAGCAAAGCAGCGAGTCGAGGCCCTCCCGCGCCTGACCATGAAGACGAAGCGGACCCTCAAAGGTCATTTGGCCAAGATCTACGCCATGCACTGGTCCACCGACAGACGGCATCTTGTCTCTGCCTCCCAGGATGGGAAGCTGATCATTTGGGACGCATACACCACCAACAAGGTCCACGCCATCCCTCTCCGATCGTCCTGGGTCATGACCTGCGCGTATTCCCCCTCCGGCAACTATGTCGCTTGTGGTGGTTTGGACAACATCTGTTCCATCTACAACCTCTCCGCGCGGGAAGGCCCAACACGCGTCGCCCGGGAGCTGTCTGGTCATTCCGGTTACCTCAGCTGCTGCCGATTCATCAGCGACAAGCGCATCCTCACCTCCTCTGGCGACATGACCTGCGTCCTCTGGGATCTGGAGACAGGCTCCAAGATCCACGAATTCGCCGATCACTTGGGTGATGTGATGAGCTTGAGCATAAACCCTCTGGACAATAACCAGTTTGTCTCCGGAGCCTGCGATGCCTTCGCCAAGCTGTGGGACATCCGTGACCAGAAGTGTGTGCAGACCTTTGCAGCGCACGACTCCGACATCAACGCCATCCAGTTCTTCCCCAATGGCAATGCTTTCGGTACTGGATCCGATGACGCCTCCTGCCGACTGTTCGACATCCGCGCCGACCGCGAACTCCAAAGCTACACTGTGTGTTACCTGTTGTCCATTCCCCAGTTTTCCTCCACTTACCTTTACTCTCCAGATCCCCGAACCTGTCTGCGGTATTACGTCGGTCGCATTCTCAGTCTCCGGCAGGTTGCTCTTCGCTGGTTATGATGACTTTGAGTGCAAGGTAAGTTTGCGTGTACGCCTGATCGTGTTGCGAGTTATTGATTAGTGGCAGGTGTGGGATACTCTGCGCGGCGAGCGTGTTGGTACCTTGCAAGGTCACGACAACCGAGTCAGCTGTCTCGGTGTAAGTAACGACGCACTGAGTCTATGCACTGGCTCCTGGGACTCCATGGTACGTTTGAAGCAGCGCATTATATCATGCGGCATATGACTGACTTGGCATGCAGCTCCGCATCTGGGCATAATGGATCCCTTCCAGGGAGCACATCATCTTGCGACAAGACATGATAATGCCATGTATCGAGGGCGGACGAGAACCACTCCCTAATCTTTTGCCTATGTACGACGAACACTCTTCTATACCTTTCCCACATACCCGCCCCTTCCCAGGTCTCGGCGTTGTTTAGCGGTCCGATATTCTCGCCTCGACAACAAAGGATACGGCTATTGTATCATGCGACGAGCCTCTACCATCGTTGCGAAACTTGTTTGTTCTACCATACCACTACCGTTTTATTTTTCTTCTGTCATGTTTGTCTTCTCAGCACCAAGCTTCTTACTTTTCCTCCTCTTCCTCGTTGGGTGGGCTTGTTTTTCCCTGCGGCGTGCGACTCGGTTGTATACGCTTCCGTCCGTCTACTTGTATCTTGCCCCAGCCTACAACACTTTTCCCACAATCTTTCTTTATTGATTTGCTTTTTCCCCGTTCCTAGCCGTTGTCCGTTGAGTGGAAATATACGCGACATTTAAAAAAAGGACCACTGGTTGCGGATGTGGGCAGGGCAAGAGGAAGACGGTTGCCTGGCTGCTTGCTCTATTTTTTTGCTTTTTCTTTGTGCGATTTGGAGGAGTGGGGGGGTTGCGTTTTTGCTGGCGGTTTGATCGATTAGCGTTAATTGGGGAGATTTGGGGGGGGGTGAGAGGGAGTGGTTGATGGTGGGTGAGGGTTGTAGAGTGGTGCAGGGGGTTTTGGATGCAGATGAAGAGGGGAGCAAAGGGGACGTGGCTGCGTGTAGGCGTGTTCCCATTGATGAGTGTGAGGAAGGGGGTCAAAACACGGGGATTCATGTGTGGTGGGCAATGTGATAGTAGTGTAGTTCGCAGATACTCCTATAAGCTTTTCTCTCTCTATGCTATGCTCTATTTCGAGATGGGCCAACGTGTCTACACAGGCACGGTTCTCTGTCTCTCATCGGGTTCGCGTGTTTCAGCGATTTTCGTGGGGCGATCTGGTTCTACGAAATTCGAGAGGGAAAATAGCTGCTATATGTGTACCTGGTTCTTAATAAGGGTGCGTGGCGTCCGTATACGGGACTTTTCTCCGTGTGGGCTGCTAGATGTGGACGGCGGTCTTTCAGGGACGTACCGAAGGGGATGATGGGGACGTGTGTTGGTCGGATATTTGGCTGCGATGACAGCAACTGTAGCTTATTGCGGCTATTGCTGGAATTGAGGTCTACATTTGTCGTTTGTGTTTATGCGGGTAAGAGAGGAGGTGTATGCGGTTGCACCCAGGCCTGGAGGTTACAGGCACGAACATTCACAGCTGTGACCTGGCATTCCCACATGTGGACACATCCTCCGCCGTCTCGCCGTGGTAACCGGGAAGACGGCCATCCATGGAATTTCCATCGCAGCTACTGCATATGCATGCACGCCAGACTCACTCATCACATCGCGCATCCCGTACATATCTCGTACAGCGGGAGGTGAATTCTCCGACGACAAGAATTCAGAAGCGTCGTGCCTCCTGGGGACGAAGGAAGCGCATCCATGGCTGTCTAAAAGGGGAGGCGTCGTTCGTAACCAGGGGCCAAGTCAGATGCCAGACTGGGAAGCATTGAAGCGATGTAATGCATTGGCTTGTAGGGAAGCGTGTCACATATTTGGACATTTGGACATGAGGGAGTGCAAGCGATGGTTCGTGCGGGTGTGCACATGGTTATGGGTGATGGATGCGGACATGAAGGGTAGGGAATCGATTGTTATTATTATTGTTGTGAAGGGGAGGCTGCAGAAGTGAGGAAGGGGGATGCTAGGCAGATGCATGGGGACACGTGGGTGAGGGCTATTTTGGGGGTTTTGGGGGGCTTCGGGGAGGAGAGTATTGGGGACCTGAGGATGGGGTGAGGAATGGGAGAATCGTCATGGACGCGGATATGCTGTCTTTGTTGCTTTTTCGCTTTGTTGTTGATGTGCGTCGAGGGAGAAGGGGGCGCAACGGCGAATATCGGCATTGTTGGAGATGCAGTCGCCTGCGAGTGAAAGGATCCTGGATGGAGGAAGAGAGGAGATGGGTGGATCCGACAACTTGGTGAGGGCTGCTGCAAGGGGCCTTCTAGGGGCTTTCTAGAAGGACCGTCTCGTTGGCACTAGGGCTATTTGTGGCGGTAGACGAGACGGGCGTTGCAGATGCCGTTTCAGGGGGTGATAAGATGGGACGATAGGATTAGGGGGAGGGATGAGCGGTGAGTTGTGGAGGATGTGTTGGAGACGCATCATACACAGTAGATGATCATGTCGAGCATACAACGTAGTCCCAGAAGATACTGGATCTCCGCACATCTGTCGAGCGTGGCGAAAGAAGAGGGGGGAGTTGCAAAAGAAATTCCCCTGACATTATTATGGACAAGCATCTCTCAGAGAGCCACGAGCGCATCCTCGAACTTGAGGGCCCCACTGTTTCGAGGGGCTTCTTGGATTCACCCAACCAGGCGCGCTGAAACGGCTCAAACTGTAGCAGAAAATAGCAGATCGGCGACTGGACCCTGCGAGATTCCCTTGTGATGTTGTTGTGGCTTTGTAGCCCCTGTGCATTTCTAAGGTTCTCTCTCAGAGATCATCTCGCCCGCAGCTGCCAAGTCTCCGCCCACGCGCCAACCGACAGGGATCATCATCGATCTTGCAGGGCTGCGCTCCAGGCGTACCCCAGGGACACGTCCACACACGCACCAACCTCACCAGGCTCACCCATCTCACCACTGGAACACCACTACTGGCCCTCTGCTGTTGTCATCTGTTACCCCCAGTCCTCTGCCAGTCACCGCCCATTCCACCCCTTCCCCACTCGTATACAAATACCCGCTGCTCCGCACCCCCTCCATCCCCCTTCCCCTCCGCCATGTCTTCCGCCGCCCAAGACGAATTCAACGAGCTTCTCCGCGACAAGGACCGCGAGACACGCCACCCCGAAGACAGACACAGAGACAGCGACGCCTCCGACAAGGAAGACGACGCCCAAAACAACAACGACTACAACGAGAAGCAAGACACCGACGACGAACTCGACATCCCCAGAGACATGCGTGCAAACTACTACCTCCCCTCTATCCGCTCCGAGGCCAACACCGGCCCCAAGGGCGTCATCGCCGACGCCCACGCCTTCGAGCTCGCCAAGAAGCAAGCCAGAAGGTTCACATGGCGCAAGGCCTCTCCTCCGGGAACCTCATACACCGCTACCGCGTGGCACGACGAAAAGGCCGCACATTCATCGGACGAGGAGAACGACGAAGGCTTCCTACAGAAGTGGCGCGAGGCGAGGCTCAGGGAACTCCAGAATGCGGGAGACAGGATACGGAGCCGCAGCCGGACGAGCAGTCCCAGTCGGAGAATTTACGGCACCCTGGTAGCCGTCGATGGGGAGGGCTACTTGGAGGCCATTGAGAAGGTGGCAAGAGACACCGTCGTGGTGGTGTTTATTTACGATGATACGGTAGGTCTTTTGCCCACTCACAACTCATCAACACAAAAGCAATTACTAACTCGACCCCTTCAGTCCGAAATCTCCGCCCTCGTGGAGACCTACATGCGTCAAGTCGCCGCCCGCAACGACGCTGTCCGCTTCGTCAAACTGCACTACGAAGACGCAGAGATGGAAGTCGCAGGCGTGCCCGCAGTCCTCGCCTACCGCAACGCCGACAAATTCGCCGGCCTGGTCCCGCTGATGGATGAGCTGCCAGAGGACTCGGAGCTGAGCGCCGTGAGCTTAGAGACGGTGTTTAGGCGGTGAGTGATTAACCATTTCTTTCCTTTTTGCCTGGTCCCATTTCTGGGACACTATGGATGCTGCGTCGGCTGTTGTGCTAGCAAGTAAAACGAACTGTCAGCTGACTCAAGTGTCGCAGGCATCGCATTCTATAATAAGAGCCGCCCCCGTGTAAGGGTACGGTGACTTCCCCGGACTCCGTCGCGTGGCATGCCCGAATACGACACTAAGCCACACTATCAGTGGCTTTCTCGCCGCGTCATTGCCTAACGGCATGGACTCGGCAGATGGTCTGCACAGTACAGCGCATCGGCCTCATGAAGTCTCCTGCTTCTGCCACTCTTTTGACTGCCCGAGTCTGCAGTCCGTGGTACGACACGCGTCTCGTGCGACCACTCGATTGCGCAGGCCAACTGAGCCTGAGACGGACCCCTACCATCCATGTGGACGATCTACTGCTCCACTGTCGGAATATAATATAGACGCGGCTTGAGCGCCACACGATGTGACGCCCGTTTCATCATCTTTCTTGTCTTTCTTGTCATTATCTATTGGGTATCAGGAGCTTTCATATAGACGGGAATTCGGCATCATTGGAGGGGTGCTCTGCTTCATTGCTCTGAACCAGCAGCGGCGTTTTGGTTAGCTCTACAGCATTGGGGTATTGCTTTCTTCGCAATCTGGGACATGATACAGACAGACGTTACTGTCTAGGTGGGAAAAGGGGGAATAGACTTTGGATAATGATGATGGACAGATATCTCAACAATAAACTTACGCGCACTATTGACATTGGTCTCGATCAACCCTCTTCTATCGGTTTCCACGAGGACTAATCAACAAGCCTCCCACACATGTTGCTCACTGACACACCGACGGGCATCCTCCAGATGCATAGCAATCACAGAGCTGACAGCGCACTCGCTGCGGCATATTCCACTCTCTTCCCTGCTTCCCACTTCATTCCTCCCATTCATCCATCATGCAAGCTTGTTTCAAGCTCCTCCCAAGGCTTGTTTCAACGAAACACGCCCTTCCCTGCCCAGGTGCTGTAAGATTTCGTTTCGCACTCCTCCTCGTCCTCCTCTTCCTCCCAGCCTTCCTTCCTCCCGAGCTCTTCCATCCAATCCAAGCACCGTATCTTTCCACCCCCTCCCCCAGTGCCGCATCCCAATCCTCACACCATCACATACACCGACTTTTGCTTCCGAATAAGAAACGGCGTGTTTCATAATTTTTCCGCCCCGTCACACCGTCCTCGTGGCCTGCGTCGTTGCATGCGGGACGGTAGGACGGGGGACGTGCGGCCGCGTGTCACTGGGGTCCACCGCGTCACCGACGACGAAGCTTCGTGTGCCCTGGTAACCGGTTGGCGATGATGGTGCTGATGTCAGATTAGCTGTGTGAATTAAGGATGAGGAGGGGTGTGGTGTGGTGCGGGAAGGTGAAAATAGGTGAATACCCTAGGTATCTAAGTTTAAGTGTAACGGTATCGTAGCGATCGTAAAGGCTGCTCTGCGTGCTTGAATAAGTCATGCTATTTTCTGAGATGCTCACTTGGTTTTCGGACCTCGGGGCACGAGACGTGTCCATACGGCCAACGGAGAACGTAAACAGTGAAAGCATCGTCCTAGACTCCACGGCGAAGTCTGGACTAGCCTAACGTTCACGAGCTAAGACTCTGGTGAAATTCTTCCACAGAGCTCAATCTATCGAGCTTTGGGATCACCGTAGATCTTCTAGGTATGTTGTCATGTATCTAATATGCACGATTACTCCGTGTAAACACTTCTCCATACCCTATCCTACAAAAAGTATTTTGCACCAACGCTGTTTTAGAGGACTAGGTATTATGGCAGCTAGGCATTTACACATTCGAACTTCGCCTGGGATTACACATACTGTTCTATATTTATCTTGTAGATGCCGCTTACTAGATTCTTTTAAAGATAATAGAAATAACCCTCAGTAGAAACTACATTCTCCTTTTGCAACTCCCCCTAAATCTTAGACAATATTCTAGTTCCCCTAATTCTTGTTTTCTGTTTTCTGTTCTCTGTTTTCTGTTTCCCGTTATCCTACGCCCGTCTTAGTTCTTTTGGCTCTAAAGTCCCGCCTCCTGCCTCCTGTCTTCCGTTTCCAGTTTCCGGTTCCCTGAATCCCGTTCCCGTCTACTATCTCTCCCCGTTTCTTATTTCTCGTTCCCTGTTCATTGTCTCTAGTTCTCTGTTATCCTACTCCTGTTTTCTGTCTTGCTAACTTCTAAGTCCTGCCTCTAACGTCCTCTGTCCTGTCTTCTGCTTTCTGTTTTCCGTTTCCCGTTTCCTGTTTCCTGTTTCCTGTTTCCCGTTTCTAGTTCCTAGCTCCTAGCTCCTGTGTTCTATTTCCTATCTTCTTTCTTACCTTTTTCTTGCATTCTATTTCCTTCTTTCTGGTCTCCGTTTTCCGTTTCCTGTGCCCTGTCTCCTGTCTCCTATTTCCCGCTTCCCGATACCCCTAGCCTGTATTCTGGTTCCAGTTCCTCATCTTGCAAGCTATTTTGATCTCCCTAATTTCTAGAGATTGGCGTTTTGGCCTGTATTCTTGATCCTAGTAATAGAAATTTCTATTTAATATTGTTCTGTTTTTCTGTTTCCCGTTTCCCGTTTCCCGTTTCCGGCCCGCTGTCTCCTGTCTCTATCACTAATTTCCTTTTGCTAATATCTGTTTACTAGTTCCCGTTCACCGATCCCTGTCTAGTCATTCCTGTTTACTGATTTCTGTTCACAAATAACTGTCCACCAATTCTTGTTTATTACTTACTAGCTACCAGTTACTAGCTGCCAGTCACTATCTACCAATTTCTATTTCCCTGTTGTAGCTCACCAACTTGTGTTTACTAATTCCCGTTTACCAACTTCTGTTCAGCAATTCCCGTTTACTAGATTTCTGTTTTACTAGTTTCTGTTTATCGATTTCTTTTTTTTCGATTCCTGGTTACCATTTTCTGTTTACCAACTTCTGTTTACCAATTCCCGTACACCAACTTCTGTTCACTAATTTCTATTTACCAGTTCCTGCTTACCAGTTCCGTATTTTCCCCTTTCTCTATATCCTTCCTTACTCCCCCCTTCGCCGGTTCCTGTGTCTTCAACCTGATTCCAAACCGGTAGTCCCCCCTCTACCACCACCATGGCACAGGGTCGTGGCTTCGTGGTGATGTACTGTACATGCTTTGCCGTCCCCACCCATAACCCCACGCTCCGCACATTCCAACAATAATGGAACACCCCGGCTTGAGGGAGACGGTCACTGCAAACCCCTGGAGCGACGACAGCAAATGTTATATTTTAATGGGGAAAAGAATGATTTCTCAATGAAAAAAAATTCATCTCTCCCACTCGGCGGCACTAGGAGATCCGCGATCACAAAAGCTCTTCTTCTCAGAGGAAAACAAAACCGTAGATTGAACCGACGCTGAATGCTAATGCATACTTTTGCCATTTTCCATTTCCATAAAATGATATATCTCCGTATCATAATATACACAGTGCTGCACAGACCCAGAAATCCAGTAGTGCGCACCTCAACCACACCCACCCGCTCGCTCCGCAAACAGAAAAAAAGAACGGCTCCTGAACACGCAAACGGTGCTCTTCACTACTCAAATTTCCCATCTATCCCATAACCATTCCCTTCAAACCAGCCATATCGCCCTCCTTGGCCGCAATCTCAAAGTATCCGTAGATGATCGTGACAGCCAACAGAATACCTGTTCCGCTGCCCAAAGCGCCAAGAAGATCGCTGCCAACAGACAACGCACCAATGCAGGCTCCACCGAAAGCCGCAGCCGTGGGGATAACACGCTTGAGCTCCTTATACATGGACTCCTCGCGGTGGCCGGCCATGACGAGACCCTGTTCCTTGAGCTGCTTGGCGACGTCGCGGGGAGAGGAGCCGGAGACTTCGATCCAGGTCTTGGAGAAGACGGCGCAGGCGACGAGCATGTAGACGATGAAGACGGCCGTCTTCAAGGGGTCGGAGAGGGCCTCGGAGATGCTGAGCGGGGGAGACCTGGGAAAATCAGTTATTAATTCGGTGGAGGATTCTACAATACGTACATGTAGTAGGCGATACCGGAGGTAGCGAAGAGCTGAGCGGATCCCTCCTTGGGCTCCCAAACACCCAAAAGACGGACGAGGAGGTTGTCAGAGAAGCGGGAGTAGAGCATCTGGCTGATCAGGAAGACGTTGGAGGAAAGAGCGGACTGCAGCATAATGGGCATGTTGGAGGTGTAGAACAGGCGGACCGGGTAAGAGCCGCGGACACCACGCTGGCGGGCAGACTTGACGGGGATCTCAACGCGGAAGCCCTGGAGGTAGATGACGGCACCGAAGACGGCAACGGTCGCGATCAGGTTCATGACGTTGGGGAGGTTCTGGCGGTAGAAAGCCTCGCGGAGCGCAACAGTCTTGTTGGGCCAGGTGAAAAGGAGGTGCACGAGAGCAATGATGGCACCCTCGAACTCGGGCCCACGACCAGTGTTAATGGTAGTGGGGGAGAAAGCCTTCCACATGATCGACTCGCAAATGTTGGTGGCGATGAAGAGCGAGATACCGCTACCCAGACCGTAGCCCTTCTGGAGGAGCTCGTCCAGGAGAATGACGATCAAGCCGGCCATGATGAGCTGGATAACCAGGAGAACGCAGATGCCAGCACCCAGATCGGAGGGCTGGCCATAGAGACCGGAGACGACATAGACAACAGCCTGGCCAAAAGACAGGAGGATAGCAAGAAGTTTCTGAGCGGTCTGGTAGAGCTCGCGGTCCGACTTCAAGTCCAGGTTCACGTCGATGAGGTGGGTACCAGCAAGAAGCTGGAAGACCATGCCCGCAGAGATAATTGGTGTGATACCCAACTCCATCAGTGTACCCCGATTACTCGCCATCATCATACGCAGCCAGTATAGCGGATCTGAGGTGTCCGATGACACGATGCCGTACAGGGGCATTTGGCTCATCACCAGGAAGACGAGGAGGGTCAAGCCGGTCCATACTAGGCGATTGTTGAAGGGGACCTTCTGTTCTGGCATTTGAATCTCTGGAACCAGAGACACAAATGGTTTAACCAGGTCGAGGAACCGTACTACATGGAAAGGAGTTAGTGGTGATGCCAACATAATGTTGCGGCGCGCAATTGCGCGGGAGGGAAGCACTTACGGCCGCTCATGATTGCGGTTTATGGTACCCACAAAAGAACAAAAGAGACGAAGACCGGGAGAAGAAGAACAGTGGAATGAAGAAGAGATGGGGATGCGGGCAGGGCGGACTTGAGCGAGCTTCGCGAAGTGAGATACGTGTGCGAAATCGTGGTCTTGGCACGCTAAGTCAGCTACATCCCTGAACAGGGAAGCTCGAAGACTGGCTCTTTCTCCACCCGCATTAGAAGGCCACGGTTGCTTTATGCGGAGAAGATGTCATTAATCATAGTGAGAGGCTCTTTATGCTGCCTAACTTTGCGAATGCCGTTCCATGGTTGGCGCGATCAATATTCGATTTGTTCTACTGTGTAGCTCGCGTGCAGTTATAGCTGCCCACCTCGAATATTAAAGATGAGCTAGAACGGGAGTTATTCCAGAGACGCGGAGCAAATGATGAGTCGTTTGAAGTCGTCTAATATGATCTGCATTACTCCGCCAAAAAATTATATTGGGTATAAGAATCAGTTTAAGAGATTCTCTACGAGAACAGCAGAGGCGGACCTGGCTTTGTCACTTGGGGTCACCGTACTTGAACCCCGACAAATCAGTTGTCGACCTGAGGCCTCGGTTCCCTGAGCATGCAATACAACTTCACCATATTCTCATCTCCCTCCCCATCCCTACACTCCATCTCTTTCGCCAACTTAAATCCAAACTTCTCATATATCGGCACATTGGGCACCCTCCTACTACTCTCCAAATAGCACCAAATGCCTTCCTTATCCGCCTGCCGGAGTACCTCCTCCATCAACGCTCTTCCCACCCCCTTGCCTTGCGCCTCCGGTAGCACAGTCACGATATTGCAGAAGTAGTACCCCTTCTCGCTTGTCCAGAGCTCACTTTGCGCCTCCGCTTGTCTCGCTTTCCATATCCAGTATCGCTTTGTCGATAGTCCGCCTCGACCGTACCAGAGGTTCATACGGATCTGTCCGAACCAGAGCCACCAGTAGGAGAGATAGAGCGACCAAGACGGTGGCTCGGAGGGCGGGTGCGGGGGAAGCCACATTGCGCAGCCGAGAATCTTGGAAGGGTCGGATGTATCGCGGGCGACGTGGAAGAGGCCATGTTGGATCCCCCAACGGCAGCGGAGAGTGAGCGAGACACGATTGCGAGTTAATGATACCTGGGAGGCTGTCAGCGAGGATCTCATGAATGATTACAGGACTGGGTGAATTGACCTTAGAGCGGTCAGGGAAGACCCAGTTGTTGTACGGATCGTCCGCAAAAGCCTGTTGTATGGTGTCTATAGCCCCATCGATATCCGCTTCGGTCATGCGATTCACTTGGATAGGCATGGTGATAGTTGCGTCGGTCGGGCGTATCGAGCTTTTAGAGGGGGAAGAGAGAAAGCTGTATAAACAGTGATAGTGACAGCGAATGGTTCATCCGAAGTTGAGGAGACATGACTGCTCGAGCTAGGCGATAGGAAATGAGCGTAGCGTTATAACTTTCAGGTTGGCTCCTCCCCAGATACACAGAAATGCGCCATAGACGCGCGGGGAAGGTCGAGGCGTCCGCTAACCGAAAAAGGCATCCCCAAGCGGCGCATTCTACTACGTACTGTCTTCCAATACACCGCAATACATGCCTCAAATTCTTTGAGATGTATTACTTGTTCCAAGGGTCTCTATCCGTTCTAAGTTTTTGTTCTCATAGACTATCACTTACAGTGCAGCAACATGTACGGTTTTCGAGTCCTTGAGCAGCTGCAGTGAAGAAGCCTGCCAGGATGGCGACAGAGAAGGATGGAACGGAATGTCAAGATCAATCTATCAGCAGTGGGAGTGTGAAGTCAAGTAGTGGGGTCAATGGGACGATCGAGTGCCCGGAGATACGCTAAATCATCGAGACGAGGGAACGGCCGTTTAAAAAATCGCGAGAAGTGCCCGTCTAAACACCAACTGTATGCTTTATGCATCCCATCCATGTTCGATGTCCACCGGAGGCAGTGTTCAAGAGTAACCAGAGTCCGAACCTACTCACATCGTTAGACGTCACCGGGTCTCCTTCTCAATCAACCTCACCTTCGTGTTCTCCGCCTTATTTGTCATCTCACTTTTACTGCGAAGTTCTCCATACTGCCCGCTAATAACCCATCCATCCAAACCATGGAAAAGTACTGCGAGTGAGGGGACTTCCAAGGTCCTCCTCTCTTTTCTCGGCTCCCTGTCCGCCGCGCAGTGAGCGTGAGGAAAATAATCGCCAATGGAACGAGACTGGCTGGTAAAATTCCCCAAACCCAATGGAGGCGGTGTTAAAATTTGCAGTGCCATTAGCATGAAGCTTGTGCAACGATACATCCGTCAAATTCGTATCCGTTTCCCTCCGGTATTTTCTCGTCCAAAACACTTGCCCATCGAATATCTCCCTGAAAAAGATCCTAAGCTGATAGAGTCGTGACTCGTGAATTTTCCCAGACGTAATATTGAAAGCAACAACAGATGAGGGGTCTTAATTGAGCACTCAAGAGGAGGCGGATAACTCCGACACGCCGTTCCGTAGCAAATAGATTATAGGACGGCCAACTTTGTGTAGTTTTTACATGTAACTAGGCGAGTGGCTTGAGAAAGGGTAGGAGTCAGTATTCACGGTTTATTGAAGGGAATAAGAATGAATGTATAGCTTGAAGTCGCGGTATAGTCGAAGTACCTGTCGTGTTCTTCGGGACACAGGTGTCTTTCGTCACGTAGGGGGGAAGGTTAGTTCTTCTCAAGCTCCACAATCTTCTTCGCCAAATCCCCCAAGGTCTCCTCCGCGCTTCTGATGGTCAACCCTAAAATTTCATTTCCCTCGTTTACGTGGAATCGAGGAAGTGAAAGGCGAGTTTTGGCATCTTTTCCTGTGTCTTTCGGCAGGCGGCCTTTCAGTTCTGGCACCATATTCTTTTTTGCCAAACCCTCGAGAGTGTTCAGAATTAGGGACGACGTGAGCTCGGCACCCCCAATGAGGAAGCGCTTGTTAGCCGCGCCTGCTGAAGTGAGGGCACGCACATGAGCAGTAGCGAGATCCCGCACATCGATGTAGGTTGGAAAGAGACCCGCGGCGTACGTGTCAGGGAGCTCATGGAAGGTCCCGTTGAAGAAGTTGTACACTAAGCTAACCGAGAGGTTGAGCGGTTCAAGGGTAGGTGGTTGGCCGAAGATGAGTGCCGGTAGGAGGTGGGTGACCTTTAGGCCAACAAGTTTAGCTTGAATCATACCCGTAACGCTATATCAGGGAAACACTTACACTAAAATTCGGCTTGTTGTTCTTCATCCACTCCCACACAGCGAGCTCAGTCTCTTTCTTGCTGCAGCAGTACATTATGTACTGTGACTGGCTCTCACGGGCAAACTGGGGAGTGATATCGCTCCACATATCATTCGTATACTCCTTTGCCTTACTTTCCTCCCGCGAACGGGCCATAATGGAATGGATAGTCCCCGTAATGGAATTGGCACTCCCCGTGATCGCAATCGACTTCAGTGTCGGCGCGTATTTATTAGCACCATTGAGCAAGTTCAAACTTCCCTCAATACCAGGACGCAAGAAGTGTTCGTCAAAGTCGGTGGTTGAGACTCTTGGCATGGGAGCTGCAGTGTGAACAATGTGATCGTATTGTTTGGCCTGAAAGATGGCATCGAAGGCACCTTCCCTAGCGTAGTCTTCAACGACTACAAATTCGAATTTTCCCTTCCATTCTGGGTAGTCGGCCAGAAGTTTGTTGCCTGCCAAACTGCGACGCACAGTACCGGTTACTGTATGCCCTTTGCTGATAAGTTCCACAATTATGTGCGCCGCGACAAAAGAGTTGGCGCCTGTAACAAGTGTATGTGGCATTGCTAGGAGAATTTAATCTTTTGAAGATGAGGATAGAAGAAAAGGAGGAATTCGGCCAATGTTCTAAGCAGGAGTAGGGCATGGGAATAGACCGTAGACGAGATCAAAGATATATGAGTTGCTTATAAATCGGGCGCTCTGCGTGCTGCTACTCGCCGTGCCAGCGCACGCACGAAGAAGTGCTGCGAACTTGGTAGCCAATAAGCCCAACCTGTGCAATTCTGCATTTCAATTAGTTATCTATCATTGCTCTGACACCTTAGAGGAAACTAATTAAGAAGGGTCACGCAAGGATTCAGAAATTCCAACTTTTTGCCATGTTCAGTCCGCGGGGAATCAAGATGATATGTATCTCTGCTTTTTCATTTTAAGTGGCTTTCGTTTTATTGTGTATAGTCCTCGCAGGTAAATCTGACCCCAGTACCCATATAATGGCCACTAAGTCCACGGAATTGGTCTTGGTGATCAGATATTCGTACATCCCCTTTGTGCAATTCTTGCGAATTGACTTTCGACAGCATTCGAAGTCGACGTGACAATACGCGAACTGTTAGATATTCCTTCTTTCAGCGGACAAGTCGAGCTTCTCAAGCATTTGCTGCAGGTTGAGAAGACGGAAAACAGGTGCACAGAGGACACTGTAAGTCAAGATCATGAAGGATTGCCTGCGGAAGAGCCCACAGAGCTTGAACGACAGGTATGGCTTCAATGTTAGGCGGCGACTACCGCAACATCTTGTTACGTGAACACATGAGCTCTGTGTGTGGTACTAGTCGTTGGTAAGCCCTGCCTTAGCGTCAAGCCTATAGTGGTGTGAATTGATTTCCTTTCTTTTCATGTACTCTCTCCTTATGTCTCGTAAGCTTTCGATCAGGTCTGCGGAGCTAGCTACTATTATCTACAACGAAGGTTATTTATTAGATGTGTAAATGGAGGAAATACTGGCGCACTCTTTCTCTCCGCTCTTCCCCCCTACCCTAGGGCACCGGCAACGATAGCAACAACGGCAATACGTACGTAGGGAGGATGTAACCTTTACACAGGGTCGTCTTTCTGTTCAGATTTAGATTTACTTAGCTCTTACAAGATTCCACGCTGCATAGAAGGTAGGTAGTCTATCTACCTGCTTGTCGTCCCTGCTGGCCATCATCCCTAATCGAATATACCGACCATGACGGCGACGACGCGGATTGTCGATATATTCAAAGCGCGAGGCAGTTTTACAACAGCGCACACTTTTTGCAGTAGTAAACGCTACATCTCTCATAACCACAACGTTCATAGTAGACGGACTCCTCGTTGTTCATGTGAATCTGATAGCGGCGCCAGATCCTGCTCTCCCGAGGAGGCGTCGCCTGCGCATACTCCGGGTCATGCTGTAGCTGATGGAGAAACTCGTCTTCCCTCTTTCTGCGCCGCTCACTGCCTTCTTCGCCCCAGTCCCACTGCAATGTTATTCCGCGGTCTGCGTTTTCCCGCTTTATGCGCCCCAATTGAGCCTCGTGCTCCGAAAATAACCTCTCAAGAGTCTCGGTTGGGAACTTGTAAGACGTGATGTGCCTTTCATCGCTTGCATAAACCGCCCACGCTCGCGGGGTCTCCAATCGGAGATCGCATTCCGGAACGGGGCAGACGATAGGTGCCTGTGGGTTCTGTGTATAGTATGCTTCCATAGCCTGGATACGCAATACCCGTATACCCATGTTTAGATAGCCAATGCGTCTTGAGTGGTAGTCCATGCGAAGGAATGCCCCCACAGGCCCACGGAATGTTTTAGCAGGCGGCACCACCCTTTGTGCTGTATCTTCGGCGGAGCTGTCGACGAGCTTCCATGTTGGTGGTTGACTGCGATCGTGCCAGACCGGTTGCCAGAGAATTTTCCTAACCAGAAGGCGGCAGCCGGCCATCCTCTGGAGGCATGAGACCGACACGCGGATACCAACAGGGCATCTCTCGGCCAACATGTCGAGGCCGGTGAGTGCTGCTTCCCCTGATTCGATGTGGTCGGACTTCAAGACAACATTGGTTGCGCAAGGCAGGCGGCGTTGAAAGGTCTGCCAGAAGGCGTCTGCCATTCGGTCCGCAGCGTCCGCAGGAGGCAGGGGCCCTTGTACCCATTGAGATTCACCGCCGTCCCATACCCAGTTAACGAAAGATCCTGCAGTAAAATCTACCTCTACATGCTTGACCAAGGCCAAGACGGCCACGTCGTCGAGTGTGTGGCCAGAGAACCCTCCGGCCTCCAGCCATGTGCCATCAACAACATATCGCGAGCCGGGATCCGACCAGAACAGCTTTCTGGCCTCGTCCCGCGTAGCAGAAGAGACGTGCATGAGCTGTAAAAGCGTTGCGCTGCAGCAGAAACGGAGGATGCGCAACTGGAGTTCTCTGGGTAGTTGAAGAAACTGCGGGAAGGCAACGTCCAGCTCACAGGTCCGTTCTGCCTGGACATAGTCGTGGAAAGGGATATACAGGTCGCCATCATAGTCTGCATATAAATTCCAGTTCAGCGGGTCCGTACATGGACGTTGAGAGACCAGAAGCATTGTTTAGCCTTGAGAACGTGTACAGCAATCGACAAGTCCGAGTAAGCGTTGAAAGTGCGGGTGTGCTGCAGATTTGTAGCGGTGAAAAGTTCAGCTGAGCACAACCCTTGGAAAGTTTTGTCTGCCCATAGGGACTAGGTGTCGGGCAAAGGTTGTGCAGAGAAGCAGGCACCTTTTACTGTGTACGTTGACGTCCATGCCGCAGCGCCAGGATGATCCGTGGCACAGGCCCACCATCCCCCTTTGGGAGTGGCTGTGAAAACTAAACCACGTCGTTTCACCACCCGCCACACCCTTGTTTGAAGGTACGTAGTCCACAATAGATGAAGACAAGCAGGACGTGCTGCGTAAGCACATCCTGGGTGGGCAAAATAGTGAGCGAAGAAAAGAGTGTCGCTGATGAAGAAAACCAGGACGTGTTACGAAAGCAGACTTTGGAGTGGGTTGGGTCGACGGGCGATCAATTGGGAACTGTACCACTGGACTCGTCATTATTTCGACCTGTGTCGGTCCGCCCCTGCAGCTTTGATTCGTATTAAACAGATTATCAGCAACTAGAATCGCGCATTTGGCCGTTTATGTTGACAACAGCCTTCGATCTGGACGTGCTGCAGCTGCTAAACCGCACCCTCACCGAAAGTAAAATGCCTGCCTCAACGGCTTCTCAAACCGTCCCAACTTCGCAAACTCCTCATATGTAAACCCTCTTATAATCGCATAACCCACAACCTCATGAAACCCCTTATCCTCCATCTCCCGCACCACCATCGGAAACTCCGTGTTCTTCAGCACCACCACCTTATCTCCCACCCTGATATCCGAAACGCCCTGGCAGCCCATGCCTACAAGTCCAAATTCGGTAGAGAAGAACGTGCGGCCAGAGAGCGAAGTTGCGTACTCGTTAGATTCACGGTGGAACGCCTTTTCGTTGTGATGGTACATGCTGTTTGTCAGGATATCCGGCCTTGCGTCTTCTAGCTTTGCTATTGCGGTCTCAGTCGTCATTCTAAGTGTCTCTGACATCGTCTGTCCCTCTTCGAGTACTGTCTGGTACTGTGAGAGCATCGACGAGACGTCCTCGTCATCGGGGAACTGGGCGGAGACGGATTCGAAGTACTGGCGTGATTCGGTTAAGATCATTTGTCTCAGCGTTTTGTGTCTTTCATGGTCTTCCGCGATCGTTTTCATTGAAGTGTCATGCTCCGCGAGTTGTTGATCGCGGTATTGGTGGTAGGAGACATGCGTTGTACTGGATCTTGTTTTTGCAGAGTCTGGGAAGGCCCGGATGGCGTCGGCGTAGCTCAGGATCAGTCGCACTCGCATTCGAACCTCCTCCTCATGCTCGCACGCTGTGATATGGTGCTGCAATACTTCATAGCAGGGTTGTATTTGCGCAGCTACGCCAGACTCATTTCTTGGAATCCAATCTGTAGCGCTCCCGTTCTTTGCAGAACCTTTGACATTGCGTAGCTTGGCAGAGATAACAGAGATTTCCGACTCAGTGTACTGGGTCTGGCAAGGCAAACTTGCCTTTCTCAAGTGTTCGACCTGACCTATGAGATTCGGGTAATCGAATAGTGCGGCGCCAAATAGGTCTGTGGCAGTGCGGTTGCTTTCCTGCAGAAACGAGTACAGGGTCACGAGCCGTTTGAATATCCGCATAAACGCACCTGCAATCCTCAGGTGCTCATAGATCCGAAGACTAATCGGAAGCCTGTCTTGAAGAGTAGTAAGGGTAATCTCTCTAGATAGTCCTCGTAACTGCTCCACTAAGCTTTCGCAAGTGGACCCGTGAGATTTAATGGCATCCCTGATTTCGTTGGAGAATGGGTCAACAGTTGATCGGAGAATATCATTCTTCTCGAAGACATTAAAAGGCGGTAACTCAAAGACTATGCTTTCAATGTCTCGTTTGATCATGTGAGATGTCCATTTTCGTACCAGAGCTTTAGTGTGGAGCATCGGCAGTGCCTTGAAGATTGGAGGGGCCTTTCTGAGCAAAGCTGCACTTGGGGTGACGGCAAATATGTTCTCGAGAAACCACAGCTCCCGGGCGGTGCTTGGCCAATTAGGCTGGTTGATTGCATATACGTGATTCACCACGTCTAGTAGGTATCCCTCCATGGCCAGAACGCCACCCCGAATGGCGAGTGGGCAGGGTGCGCTTTTCCTCAACCTGCCGTAGTCAAACAAGTTGTACTCCAGGAACGCGGCCTCTGGTATTGGTCTAGTAAAATCCGGGACCCAGGAAGGCATGTTGGGAGAGAGTCTGTAAGGGTACCACCAGAAGACCTGTTGCCATCTATCGATAGCAAGAATCCAGGTTGCAAGCTTATGAAAAACGGTTCCGACAGGCTCTGAATAGTTCGGTGTGAACACAGCTTGCGCAACTGGGTCCAGGATGGAACGCATCCCATATATCCTATCTCGAGGGTTGGTGCACCTCAAATTGACCTTTTTGAGAACGCCCCTCGGTAGCCACAGGTGAGTAGCATCGGGTCGATTGTGAGCTGAACGGAGCGTTAGGACGCCGTAGACATGAAGTATTTGCCTCATAATCGGCTGCCATGACATCTGAACGTCGAGATCGAGTTTGTAGTCTCCGACAAATGGTAGAAGGTGTGTCGTGGCCATTGCGTGCAACATTCTCCAGTCCCTAAGAAGAGCAGATACATGAACCAAGCTGTGTCCAAGGTAGAAAGTCGGATTGGTTTGCGCAAGGCTGTACTCTTGCTGAACCCAGATCCTGTTCCACCATGGCAGATGACAGAAATGGATGAAAGCTTCGAGTAACTGCCGGATATCGCTCTTATCTAAGCCAAAGTCTTCAACAGTCTTTGCTGAAATTTCTTCATGTACCTCTCGGTTGAGAAAGCCGAAGAGCGTCACGCTAACAGTTGCTGGCTCACCCAGATAGACAGCGACATGGTTCGCGGACTTGTATATTTCTTCCATCATGCAGATTTGGGTCTCCTTATCTCTGTTGTCGTTTTGGTTTATACACACTGCATCCACCCATAGGATACGAGAGCTCTGTCGCGGTCGCAGTGCTTCAAGTGCGTGGTATAGATTGGGAGTTATCTCTATTTTTGTGCCGTCGATATCAAGGAAATAGCTGGCGTCCGCTTCCATTGTTCCCCATACGTATGACAAAGCTTCATAGTTTGGCCCTACCGATAGGTCCGCGCAAAACATTGTAGCTTTCAATGTGGGGCCTTCTCCAGGCAAGAGTGCCAATAATCGTATGGTATCCCCAGGTGTAGCAATTCGATGTTTTCGATAAAGCGTGTCTACGACCGGCTCCGGCTCGTCCCGCGGCATGTCAACTTCAAGAGCTGCTGCAGTTGAGTTTCCGGCCACATACAATACTGCGTGCGCTTGCTCTATCAGGGCAGTTTGAAAATCTTCCTCGGATGCGGTCTCATCCAACCTCCACTGCGGCAATTCTACATTCAAGAAACCTAAGACAATACAAGTTAGAGCTAGGCCTTGAGGTATTACTTGGAGGAATAATATCAAACTAGCTGACCTTTTGATGCAAAGAAAAGACCCAGTAAAATCGGTACGCTATGGGCTAACCACGATTTGTACGATTGTAGCCTTTCTATAGGCAACGTCGTGGCTTTTGCTTCATCGACATGCGCGGGCAGAGAGTCGCTTTCGAGGAAGTAGGTAGGATTGCGAAACTCTCGAAGCTCTTCGGGCTTCCCAAGGCGTTCCCAGTAATCTATGAACCCAACGGCGGTTGCTTGCTTAGTTTTCTGGTCTATGAGTCCACGGAGCCATAGACGAACTTGTTCCTCATTGTCGATCCCTGGAGTAGAAGCTTGTTCAGAGTCTCCTACTTCGAGAATGTAGAAGGCGTGGCCTCCGCAAGTAGTCGTGATGGGTTTATCTTGCTCGGTACGTGCCATCCACTTTGAGTAACAGTCGTCGCAAACAAACACGAACGGACACGACTTGCAAGCAAGCCACCGTGTGTAAAGCTTGATCCGTTCCTTACAGACGTCGCAAGAACCGGAATTTGTTGGTTGTTTGAATGCAAAGGATGCATTCGCCGCGTCGTTGCTCCGCAAACACATGAGTCCCAACACCCAGATAGGGCTCCGTTCGACTTTCAATATCCTGTCACATAGTTGGGCCAGCTTAACAACACATTGGTGTCGTGGGCGTTCATTTCGAAACGGCTGTTGACAGAATTGTTGAAGATAGCTGAACGACAGCGCCTTACCCATGGTTACAGTAGTCGTATGAGTGTCTCCGAATGCTCTACAAAGATTCTCGAACGCATGCTCCAGAACGTCAACCGCCCCGTTGTGGTAGTTTCGATTTCGAAGCCCCAGCCCCAATTGATACATCATCAGTCCCATGGCTTTCATTTCAGTCTCATGCACCACACCCATTTCGCCTTTCTTACGAGCCTCGAGCTTCCGGGAACTTTCCACGACTCTCTCGAGCAGGCTAAGCGCTTCTGTTAATTTCCCACCCTGGATGTAGACATCTGCCAAGCTGAGGGAGATCGCAATCGTGTCGCTATGGACGCGCCCTGCTGTCCTCTCGTTGAGCATCAGCATCCGCAGAAGCACGCTCTCTACCTTTGCGTTTTCCCCGATCTTTTTGTAGAAGTCGCATAATTTCTCGAGGGTCAATGATACTTCCAGACTGTACGGGCCATATGTCTCGTCAGCGTCGCTCAGCTTTTGCAAGCACGTTGCTTCGTCCGTGACCACTTCGTCTGCGACCACTTCATGCTTCACCACCTCGTCTGTGTCCACTTTTGTGGGGCTAGAGACTGCTGATAGGGGAGTAGTTCCGACTGCTCGTAATGAGAGCGCCACTCCAAGCACTATTGCGGTGAGCATGCCCAAAAGCGTGATGGGGAATAATAATATTCGAAATACAGTTGCGAGCCCACTTCGAGGCCCTTTTGTGATCATGGTGTGGTGGAGGCGAGAATGGAATGACAGCCGACATATGGTGTTTGGTATAAGGGGGAAACGCTGGCGTGGCGGCTGTGAGAACGGATCTCCATGGGGAATTGGGGGATACTGGCAAGACCAATGAGATCAGAAGGCAGGAGGAGATGCCGAAAGAAGCGTGCCCGGGTCCCGAGGACGGGCGCTTAGCTAAATTCACGTGTTCTATCAGTCCTCCGCCCTCATCAGTCCTCAGCTCACCCCAAAAAAACCAAAGAGATGAGTTGTGAAAATACTATGAGTTCAACACACCTCCAAGGTTCCAGTGTTTACCCTTGTGGCGAGCCAGGCTAGCCGCATTAGGCACTCCTGAACACTTCTCCAGATGACGGCCGGACGGCAGGGCGGACAGACCGTCGTCTTATAAGTTCATTCTTTAAATACTCTAAAGGAATACCAATCTGCAGTTGGTTGAACCCTCAGCAAAGCGCAAATATGCTGGCAACAAGATCACAACAGCTCTTGCCATCTAGGTTCACTGAATCGTCCGAACCAATCACTTGTCGTAAGTCTGTCAGCTGAAGTTTCAGCCGAATATTACGGGGCCAGCGCCGGGCCCGCTTGCAATTGCGGGCTGGCTCTGCAGAAATATTGGATCGCCTTCTTCACGCCACGGTCTCAGAGAGGCGCCTGAACGCGCCCGAACAAAGACATGCAAGGCTAACTTCACGCAGGAAACATCGGTGACATCTAAACCGTCAGCGCTCAATAAAGCCGCGGTTTCCCCACTAGTGGGTGATGGAACAAGTACACACGAGGATGAGAAATAGGGTTTATTGTTACAAAACAATATAATGCTCTATAAACCAGTTTTCCTCGCACTGTACCTGTGCATGCTCAGTACTGCGACTGCGCATTCAAGAGACCATATTGAAGAACATCAGACCTCCAGTAAGCCACTCCTATAACAAACTCGACAACCTTCTCCCTCTATCCTGCGCTTTGGATATATCTTCGCATCATATACGCGTACGGTACCTAGCAACAATTTTCTGACATTATTCATAGCTTCGGCTTACACCGGACCCACATTCAACCCCACCGAAGCTCTGAACTACGCCAGTACAGGAAGTTTAGATTACCATCTTACGACTACTACCGCTAAGGGTTCCTCGACTTCCGATATCACTACTTCAGTTGTCTCGCCAGAGTCTACTACTGCATCGACTCCAAGGACAAGTGCAACCACTTCTCAGGGGGACAGTAGACCATCGCCGGCATTGGAATCCGTTCCTAGCACTAGCAAAAGTGCTGCAGCACCAGCCAGGTACGGAAGTGGCTTCACGTGTGGGCGATATATTGTGGCTATGGCGGGACTAATTGGAGGGTTCGCATGAGTTTGAGAGGTGGGGAATCCAGACAGACCGGGATACAACCAAACGGGAAGACTGTGAAGAGGATGGACACTGCTTGAGACACACTGTATGATGGAAAGTAGATACTTTATCTCTTAACTTATATTGAAAATTTTATACATATCAGGTCAGGTGAATAGGGTGCTATCTGTAATTATGTTTAACAACCGGCGTCATTTTTGTAGCGGTAATCTTGTGGTTCGAAGTCTAAATCGATTCCTCACTCAACACCATCTTGCTTCCAAGTACAAACGTAAGCCAATCTCGAGCATGATCTAAGACTACCACTCTCCGCGTCTTCCGGAAGTAACGTTTCGATTTTTAGGTGCCATGTTATTATAAGAAGGGTAAAAAATGTGAAAAGCTACCTTGGGTACATACTGATGAACGATATCTTCCAGGGCTGCCAGGCACCTCTTTCAGGTGTGCGCACTATCCTTAAATGTAAGCCCAGCACAGCCTCTTGCGCCACCAGTACGGTGGGTGTCGACTATAAGTAGCCCATTGACCCCGCAGTCGGGCTGAAAGTCATGAAGCGAGGCAGCCGTCCATAACAGGTTTCCGCGATTCAGAACCCTAAGAACGTTAATCGCTATCTGGTACCTCTGTTCTTCATCCCTTCCGCACCAATTTTTACGATCCCTGTTGCTGATAGTTACTACCGCACGTCAGGGCCACCGAGCGATATGCCTGGGACTTGGGACCGTGACCAGCGACCGCAGTTTACGGACTCTGGCAGGGCTACAGCTAGAGCAAAACGTCTTCCCCAGGGCAACAATGTATACGAGCGGATTTCAGTACCCAAGACCATTTCATCCTGGCTGAAGACGTGCAATGAGAAACACAAAGATCATTGCAAAGTTGCCTGCAGGCAGGAAAGTCTCGTGAATCATCAATCGCACATGGATTTTGGCCACGGTGACCGCGTACCTCTGTGGTTGATTGATGTATACGCTTGCTGCATCACTAAGGCCTCGCCTTCGAACCGGTATTTGGCATTGAGTTACGTTTGGGAGGCCCCTGAGCGCCGAGACTCGCATATCATGCTGTCAAAAGAAAGTTTGAAATGTCTTCAGGAGATGCACTCTTTGAACAAACAAGATAAACAGGTACCGGCCGCAATTCGTGGAGCGATGGAACTCGCAGCTGCTTTAGGGATACAGTACTTGTGGGTTGACCGGTTGTGTATCGTCCAAGATGATGAAACAACGAAGTACCACCAAATCAACAATATGGCGTACATCTATGCAAATGCCTACCTTACCATTGTGGCGGGTGTTGGAGACGCACTGGATAGCCTGGAACACCCACTCATATATGTCTCCGACCCACCTCGAAAACCGACGCGCGAAGAGCTGCTGAATTCATCGAAATGGGCCACACGTGCCTGGACTTTGCAGGAGCTCCTGTTCTCCCGACGTGCAGTCTTCTTTCTAAAAGGGCGTGTAGTATGGGAATGCCATTGCGATATCTGGGAGGAGCCCCTCTGGCAGCATTCCCGTGGGTACACCTATCGCCCGGTTGAGGGACGATGCTTCAATCGATTCACGGAACTGAGCATGGGGTTGCATCACACTTCATGGCCAGATATGCATGAATATTCCGATATTGTTGCAGATTATACTTGCAGGCGCCTTACCTATGAATCGGACACGGTTCCTGCTTTTCTCGGTGTCACCAATGTGCTGTCAAAGAGCTTCCTAGGCGGTTTTATCTACGGACTTCCAGCACTATTCATTGATGCTGCGCTGCTATGGCGACCAAGCGCAAGAATCTCTCGTAAGGACACAGGAACCCAAGGAAACACTCCACCGTCGTGGTCATGGATGGGATGGAGCTTTGACCCTCTCCCAGTTGATACGACTCTGTGGAGGGCAGCGTGTAATTACGTTCAAAATTCAGGCCATTGGAAGAGAGGAAGTGGCAGGGCAAGGCATATAGCCTTACATCGCACTTCCCTGAAACCGATAGTGAGATGGTGCCTTGGGCCACCGGAAAAGCGGCAATATATTCGAAACTTTGGATTTAGCTGGCAGGACATTGAAACAAACCCGAGTAGGGCCCTACCAGATGGATGGCGAAAACACTCTGGAGCATTCCAGCATTCATCTGATCCTCAAACTTTCTTCAAATATCCAGTCCCTGTGGTGAACCATGACGGCGTGATCCATGTTCCTACCACGCCATGTCGCCAATTACCCACGACTTCGCTGTTGTCCTTCAAAACCAATCGTGCCTTTCTTCAGGTCCAGTTCTACTGTTGGAAGAACCCGCGAAAAGGTCTTGCGGACGACCTTGCAATTGCCAACATATACGATAAAACAGGCAACTGGGCGGGGCATTTTCGGTCACACGACATGAACCTAGGCTTGAGTTCTGAAAACTACGACGGCCAGGAGCCTCTGGAATTTATTGCGATTTCCGAGGGCTCTGAAAGGGGTGGGTCTCACGTTTTCGACATGGTGTATGCAAGGAACCATATGGATGATGGGGGAACATTGAAATTCGTGAATGTGTTGTGGGTTGAATGGAAGGAAGGAATTGCCTATAGACGAGGGTTGGGACATATTGTCAAGAGTGCGTGGGATAGCGAAGTCAAAGAGGAAATTGACGTTTGCCTTGGTTGACTGAGATTTTTTCAGCTAAGGGAGGGAATAATAACCAGATGGTTCTCTATTCTACTTTGCTTCTTATTCTGATTCTAAAGACTCAAAGGTGACTAAGGAATGAAATTTCTCTGTCAGCATAACCACAGTGAAATTATGATATTCGTCTTGAAACTTTTACCCAGAGTTAGGTTCAATCTTCCTCAACCATTAGCGTATTGTATATGGGTGGAAGGATTCGCCTTGCAAACGGGCTTTCTAACCTCGCGAGACGCACACTCGTGGGATAGAAAATGGAACAAGGAAGATCTCAAATGTCGAATGCATGCCATGAACATGTGTTGCGAGGACTCCGCCTTGTGGTTTGATTGGAGTATGCACGCCAGATTGCGCTATAGAGACAGAATTTCGTCTATAGACTCGAGTTCGTCAACAGTATCCACTGATTGCACTCTCCTTGTCACTATAACTTGACACTTAGACTTCCCTCCCCTCTATCAATAAAGACCCCCTTGAAGAATTTCCTGATACCGTCATGGTCATCCGGAGTTGTCACTTTCGCAACATCTATTCAAAGTGAGCCTATGAAAACTCGGGGAAATCAGGTGCACTCACATTGATCTGGTCTTACGATCACCACTGCGCCAGCTAAAGGATCGACACCATATCTGCTGTATGCGTGACCGTGACCGGAGTTATAGTGCTCGTCATCAACGTATACTTTGTGCAGATCTTACAGCAGCCAGTTAGCCTTGTCGGGAGACCGGAAATGGTAGAGCAATATGAACATACCTCTCATACCCCACTTCCCGGTCACTGGCCAGAAATATTGCGGGATCTGCTCCTGTTGCAACACCGCGAACTTACTGCTCAACACAATAATCGGCTCGATCAGACTGTCGAGGTGCTCCGTTGAAGGGGTATGCCGTCGGGCTAGGCCTTCCAAAACAGACGCCAACTGATCAAGTCTTAGCTTCTGCTCACAACTCTCGTGGAACACATCTGTACTTACCTCCGACAATCTCTTTGCATCCTTACTCCTACCCATTATATCGCCTCCGAAAATCACAACCCTCCACCGCTTATCACTCTTCAGCACACTCAACAACTGCACCGCCTTGCAATCGCAGAACCGCACCACTTGGGCACTGGGAAACCTCATGCCTACGACAACCTCCTTAGCCACATCTGCCTTACTATCCTTCGTATCCGTGATCTCTGAGTCCTCATATCGTGCCGTCAATCCAGCCATGTACCTCCCACTCTTAACAAAGTACTTTGCGAAAACCTCAGGATCTTCCTTTGAGCTGAACATCCTTGCCAATTGGCGGTCGAACTCAATGAGATCTTTTGCCGTTTTTGAACGCTCCAGGACATAACTCTTCAGCAAGGAGGGCGGAGAAACGCCATTTAGAACTTGGGAAAGCTTCCATCCAAGGTTATACCCATCTTGAAGCGAGACGTTCATCCCCTGTCCTGCTTTAGGCGAATGCGTATGGCATGCATCTCCTGTTAGGAAGACTCTGTAGTCTTTGTGGAATTGCTCAGCAAGACGCTGTCCAATGGAATACGCCGACCACCAGAAAGTGTCCACGATTTCGAGATCATACGGTTGGAATATCTTCTTCGCCGTTGCCTGTAGGTCCTCGAGTTTTACGGCTTTTGCCTGCGAGCCAGCTGGAAGTTGGATGTAGAACCGCACCATGGACCCACCTTCGCGGGGGATGATGAGAAGATTTCCTGACGGAGAGTGAATGGTGCATTTGCGGCGAATGTCAGGGAAATTGGTCCGGGGGAAAATGTCCATGACTCCCCACACGGTGTCGCTGGTGTCGCCAATCATTCGGTAACCTAGGCTATGCCTTACAGTGGAGTGTGCACCGTCGCAGCCCTAGGGGTGTTAGCAATGATGATTCCCTTCTCTCGCAAGGGACGCAATTCCTGCGATGTAGCAAAGACATACCAGAACATACTTCGCCTCCCAAACCTGCCTCTCTCCATTCTTCTCCGCCACAACTCTCACGCAGTGGGCATTCGGATCACCCACCCTCTTCTCATCAACGCTCACGCTCTTCACCTCCCATCCATACTGCACACCTTGCTCTACCTCTCCCTTCCCCGCACTTTCTGACTTTCTCTTTTCGATATTCCTCTCCATAACGCCCATCACCAAAGCGTTCATCCTCGCCTGATTCAAAATCACATGCGGACAGTGACTCAACCCCTTCTCCGTATCCGCACTCCTGCTCTGCCTCTCTATCCCCTTCTCCGCAGCATCAGGACCCCAGAACGCCACCTCCAACACATGATAACTTTCCCTCAGCAGCTCTTCAGAAATCCCGAACGACTCATAGATCTCTACGGTTCGGCATTGGACACCGTCTGCCTGACCGATCTGCAAGGGGCCGTTTCGACGTTCGAGGATGGTGAAGGGGATGTTTGTTTGGGAGAGCCAGACGCCGGCGAAGAGGCCGGCGGAGCCAGAGCCTATGATTAGGACGTCGGTTTTCTTGGTGGACATTTGAATGGAGAACTGTAAGGGCTGGAAACGTGCTGGTAGAGGACCAATTTAGACTATATATGTGATTGAACGAAAGAGCTATGCACCCAGCGGAATGGAGGAAGATGCTCGGTTCATCAATTCATCGAGCATCATACAGATCGGGTCTCCACAAACTACCGATCGTAGCTTCCGCCAGACATTAATCCGAGGTGCCCGACGGGAAAGAGAGGGGAGAACACCAAATTGAGGAATCGCGGGGGTTTGTCAACGTATGACCGCGTTCTTGTCGCGCCTGGTTGAACCGTATTTCAGGCCGATTCGGAAGGATTCCGCAAGCGTTCGGAACTGGTCCGGGATATAGGTAAACTGTAAAGACCTCGCCAAGGGTTTTGGGGATCGCTCACTTCCCGCGCTGGGTTGCCAACAGTACAGATCAGCTACAAATGGATGAAAACATGTTAATGTTATGCGCCTCTCGAGGAGGCCTTTGTCGATATGCACGAAGTTATACCGCGATAAACACAGTGGCGCCGAACCATAGAGCGCGCTCCTACCTTCAAGCCAGTCCTACACCCTATCATACAAGAACTCATCCTTCTATGCTCTAAGGATCGAAACTAATTTTCTTCCCCTTCAACAAACTCCCACCCAATGTTTTCCCCACCGCAAATCCAATATACGCGCCCGTAACAATCGTCACAGGCCATTTCTGCCACTCGCGATCCCTAAACTCGAATCAGCACTATTCTCTCCCCATACCATAAAAACTAGAAAGTCCACTCACCAATCTAGCGGGATGGGCACAGCACCCAGCCAAGCTCCCACCAACGTCCCAACCAAGCCTCCCTGAACCTCATCAATCGGAACCATCAACCCCACAACCTTCCTACACGTGCTCGCCGAGATACCATGAACGTATACCAGCGGCATCGTCGTCAGAAGTGCAATATGCGCCGCACAAAGCGTCGTGCGATCGAGGTACGTGGTCAGCGGCGCCCCCATGAGCACCAGCGTTATGATGATCGGAAGCATGGCGAGGACAATGCTGCCCACGAGTGAGAGACAGACCAGCTGTAGCGGCCCCAAAGTCAGCATTCTCACTCCATCACACACCAGTGGGCCTGGAGAAACTTCGCGGACGTACCAAAATCTTCGGCCACACACTCTCCATCCTGCTCTTCTCAACTTTCTTCTTTTTCTCCCCCGGACGTCGCTTCTCCTTCTCCTTCGCGGCGGTGCCGGCGGTGCCCCCTCCCGCTGGTGGCAGACATATTATGGCGTACGCGACTTGCAGTACTAGGAGCCAGGGAAGCGTGGATGCGAGCGCGGGAACGGGGTCGGCGACGATGGCTTTGAAGCGGTATGCGTAGAGCGAGAGGAGGAGAACCGGATGGACATGTGTGTAGACTTTTGCGGCGTCGGTATCGAGAGTATCGATTGGCCCTGCGGGAGCTGGCGGAGCTGCCGCCGCAGGCTTGGAAGAGGAGAGGGGTTGTATGGAGCTGGACATGGTGGGTGATTTATGCGCTGAGCATTTTCTGGACGAGGTTTGCTAGGTCTTGAGCGAATGGATGTCTAGTTGACAATTGAAGGCTGCATGACCCAGAAGACGATCAGGAGGCGTCTTCTCGCCGAGTAGACTCTTTGGCGTTGACGTTATTAGTTTTTGGTGGAGCAGGAGCTCGACGGTTGAGGTTAGTGGAGCCTGTCTTGGCTTATGGTTCGCACCAGGGCCCGACGTGATTGGCTGAATTGGCTGAAGCCCTGTCTCAAATGGAGTCTTTAGAATGGGAATCTGATAAATTCCCTCACATGTAGCAAAGGATCGTGAATTCATCAGTTCATGCTAAAATCCTACTCCAGGCCATGAGGCCAACGGATTGGAAGAATTAAGCCATCCTTCCCCTTTTCTTTAAGCCCATCACCCTCTTCTGATAGTAGACGCAATTCTCCGACCGTATTTCACCTTTTGACGGCGTCGCTACCAGGGATACTCATACACGCCCAAATACCCGCATCCCCTCATCGATCCATTCACTCCACCTACAAGTCCGCCTCCTTACTCCTTCTTAGGTAGCAGATCCCTCAAGCTCAAGTCGTAGATAATGTCCTCCACATCCTTGACCTTGTACTTCAAGCTATCTCCCCTCCTGCGCAGGGAATCGTTCTTGAGATTCAGGATCTGGAATCCGGCAAGCACATCCTTGACGAACTGGTTGATGAGCACGGGACGCTCGTATTCGCCCATTGTGACCGAATTGCGGGCAAGTCGCGCCTGTAGCCATTGTTATTTATCAGTCCAGTTGGAGATGGAATGAGAACAGAGAGAGAGAGAAAAGGGAAGGGGTATGGGAGATGTACCAGTTCCTCGACGAGCGAGATGAGAGCGTGAAGGTACTCCTCAATAGCGAGGTGGAACTTATCCTCTTCCTTGAGGTTCACCGGCACTGCCACCCATTAGCCAGATCTCCCCTCCACTCACTCCAGAAGCACAAACCCTTCAGATACTTTCCAACCTCCTCAATGGTCATCAGCTTTCCGCTTTTGACTTCTCCCCCATCTTGCTCGTAGCCACCCAGCCAGCCCCAGAACAGAACCTGAAAGACCTAGCCATATATTAGTCTCAATGTACCAAGAATGCTTCAGGAGCCATTTCAACTTACCAGATCCTGCATCTGCCGACTCCACATCCCATTGAACTTATAATACGGCGCCTTTCCTGCCACCTCGGCGAGCTTGCCTACAGTCTCGACCGCATTGCCAAGCGGTTCCTCCGCTGACTTCAGGAGCTCGGAAACTGTAATTGCAATAAGTTATTGTGCTATTGTTCCGGCGTGAAGGCAAGCAGCGCCGTACGTTTGGCAATGGGTGTACCGTGGCCTCTCGACAACACGTATGTGATACTTCGATCTGAAAAACGGGTTAGTGGGGTAATAGATGGTTGATTTGAATACATACTCTGCTTCTCCAAAGCCTGGATGATATCGCGCAGTTCCTACTATGAAATCAATATCGCGTCACGTGCATGGCCTTGGAGCGCTCTTACGTCGCGAATAGCGGTATCCTCGTCGGTACGGGCTTGCAGGTCCTCGAAGAGGCCTTGGGCGATGAGGCCAGATTGCGCGGACATGGTGTCGTGTGAATTGGAGATGTGAGAGAGAGATGTGAATGTGGAGGGTGAAGCCGTGGTTTTTGTGTTAGGTACGACGTTTGTTGTTGGTGCGGTGAGAGTTAGCAAACTAAAATTTCGGGCTGCCCCAATAACGACTACAAACTCCACTCAGAAAATTGTCATTGGGCCAGTTGATGTGTGCCATGGGGAGTTATTATTCATATTACAGTTTCTATAGAGAGCTTTATGTTTAGAACAGCAATTCTGATTTTGGCAGATTCGCCGCTCCCGACATCACTTGGAGCTTCATCGTCATAGCTCCTACCGGGCTCATTTCGGAACCAGTTATATATGTCTTCCGATTGCATTCCGAGGGGAATTGCACGCCACGAACATCCTCTTTTCCGACTCAATACTTAGATCTTGAAATCCTCGACAGCCTCCACTGCTCTACACATGTATCGTACACAACTCCCAACCTTCACCCTGCCCTACTACCGCCTCAAATCATAACCCCACAATAATCAGCCGCTTATCCCCTTCTCAAATCCTCTACACCCTCTTCTTCCCCACAACCTTGCTCCTCTGCCTCAACATATGCGTAAACAGCGTGTAGAAACCCGGAACATAAGTCGCCAAAATCGCCCAAAGCCCGTAGGCAATGTACTCGTTCTTTTGCGCCGGCTCAATCGCCTTGTAAATAAGCCACGTCTCGCTCGCGACGCCGAGGGGGTACAGGACGAAGAACGTGTTATACCTAGAGACGCCCGATTAGTCCGCGTCACAACACACAAATCGAATCCTGGCGATCGAAGGGGAGGAAAAACCGACCTCAACCACGTCCACAGCCTCGGCACACCCTGGCCCGAAAGCACGAAAACAAAGTACGAATACCGCACCACCTCCGTGATACTCCAGGCAACGAGCATGCTCGAGTAGGCGGGGCTATACTTTGTCGTTTCAGGGAAATTGTACCCGACGCCCCAGACAAGCAGCAGGCGGCTGGCGACTTGCATGAGGGTTGTGAGAAGGGGAGCGCGTACGACACCTATTCATAACCAATCCGTTAGCATTTGAGTTGGGAGGGGCTAATTGAAGCGTGCTTGCAGCATCGCCTAAAGCATTGAGTGTAGGATTGACTTTGAATGGAACGTACCGAGGAGCGAATGCAGCACCTCCGCGACAGCTCCCGTCTGCACCAACCGCGCATAACTCTCCGTCTCCTCGTACACTTTCCCATTCTGCACCCCCTCCTTCGCCGCAATCTGGGCTACGCGCGCAAGCACCGATGCCCATGCCACCGCCGAGACGAGGTTATATGCGAGGAGATAGGTATTGGCCAGTCCGGAGGAGCCGGAAGACCGGCGCTGCGACTTGGGCGGCATTTTCGAGAGATGGGGGTGGTGGGCGGTTCGTTGCGGAGTAATGAGTGACTGTTTTGGAGGCTCCCAGCAACCGTGCCAGAGATTTTGTGAATGATGGTGCTTGGGGATGGATGGCTTGGCGATGCCTCGGTTCCCTGGAGATTATCACCGAGGTAAGTCCGTAGCAAGTATCATCCCCTGCTATTCATGAAAACCGAATAGCAGTAGCAGGAGACAATTTGTTGGTGCAGTTGAATGGAAGACATCAAAATGCACGAAAAATCCAGATATACCATACACTTTTAGATATATCATATTGTCATATATGTCTACTCCATCCCCTGCACTCCTCGCCCAGCGAGTTGGTTGACACAAACACAAACAGTCGGACCCATTACCTGCTCTGCCATGCAAGAGCACACCTATCTCCTATATAGTGAAAACAAAAGAAACCGAAGAACCGAATGAAGAACAACGCCAGAGCATGCAAAATGCAGAGGGGGTATCGTGATTGTCCAGGCCCAGAAGAAGTAGCAAGTAAACCCGCCGCCCATCTGGAATGCAAAGTTGACCGGAAGAAGAAGACGCCCATATAGAGACTCAAACTCATTATAGGAAAACTTGGATCATGGATTTGACGTTCGACGTCTTCTTGTCGCAGCCTTCAACCACGCACGCCTTGAATGCTTTGTGTTTTGTCCTGTCCACAGGGTCCTTGCCCTTGCTGCTGGCTTTCATCCATCGATTGCTGGCGCATTCGCCACAATAGACCTATTGGCATTTAGATTAGCAAAAGTCCATAACATGCATACCGACGTGTAATGCTTACATGTCCACAAGCCTTGATAATCCACACCTGTCTCTGACGCTCCGTATCCCCCACACACAGCTCGTTCTCGCAATTCGGGCATCCAACTGGGTGATTCTCGTCCGGGGACCTCGTGAACCCGGCAGGGACAGGTGGTGGCGGATCGTATGTTGGAGGCGGAGGCGGAGGTTGAGGGCGTTCCCCAGTTTGTAGGTCGAACCCAACCATACTATAATTCATCGACGGCACGAAGAAAGTACCCGGTCCAAACCCACTATTCCGCGGGGAATCCTGGTGAATCCGTGGGGGACCATGAGTCCTTTGGGTTGTCCTGTGAGTCCGAGATGACGGTGCATGATATCTACCTAGTACCAACGCCATGAGAGGATTCATGTGGCGTGATGAAGCTGAAGATGACGAGCGGAAGGGCGGGGGAATTTGTGGGCGAGATAGGATCGTGTTGCTACCAGTGATTTCGATCTCGTCTTCGACCGGCACAGAGGGTGCGGCTGGCGCGAGATTCCGCATGGAAATGAATTGCACCTCCGGTGAGGGCGGCGATACCGGCCGTGAGGTAGTCCGTGTGTTACTCTCATCCTCCAGATCAATGATCTCCCTAGCAAATCGTGGGGGTCTCTGTGACGGCTGTCCCCCCATGTCCCTTGCGGGCGGCCTAGTACTCGACGACGGTGCGGAGTCGTCTGTGAGGTCGATTACAGGTGTACCATGCCCACTCCTATCTCTTGTGAGCGACACAGGCCGCCGAAAATCTAACCCATCACCAGAGTATCGTGGCGGTTGAGCGGGCGGCATCGTCGGAGGTGGAAGGCGTAGCGTGGCGGGTCGGCGGTAGGAGACGGAGACGTTATCGGAAGCGGAAGGGCCATCGGAAACTTGCAAGTACTCCCAGCTGGGCGGAGGACTCTCGCTGTCCATGGGGAAGTACGAGCGCTGCGGTCGGGATAATGAAGATTTCCTTCCCATCCGCCCGCTGGGTGCCGGGTCCAGCGAGCGGTCAGATGAGCTGTTCTTCCGCCGAGGTGTGAAGCCAAAGTTCAGGTTGAAGTCGCCGTCCATGCCAGAGTCTGCCGCAGCGGTCGTCGACTGAGGTGGCGACAGGTGGAGTGTGAATGAGGGAGGTTGTAACAGGTGAAGTGGAAGCGAGACCTGTGGAGTTGAAGCGAGGTGTGTGGGTTGAGCAGGAGCGGAGCAGAGGCGGTCGGTCTTGGGTCCAGTTCCAGCACCGTCGGTGGTGGCAAGGATGATGGTTATGCGCTAGGTTCGCACGACAAATACTGCGTTGCTTATTAAAGGTGAGCTCTATTTCTTGCTTTCACTCTGTAACCGGCCGCTTTCACTCTTGCCGTTTGTGCGGGTGGCTACTATGTAACCTTGCTTTTGATGACGCCCAGATTGCACCCAAGTGCACTGTCGCCGCACCTCCAGAAGAAATGTGACAATGCTTCGGAAGGGTTTATTCTGCTCCGAATACCTCCTAACTAGAGAATTTTGCACGTCTTCATCGCAGAGAATGCTAAAGTGCTCTGCCCAGGTAATATTACATTTCCCGCACGTTGCATGTGGATATCCACATGTGCATGGTCTACGTTCGGTCGTTCTCCGCCATCGTTCGCCACGATCACACTCCTATTTAGCACTCCCTAGCCCCGCTACATATGGTCTTCATTTCCAAATGCTTGATCCTTCCCCAGATTGCACGAGATCACTGTCTCCTCAACTCGCTTGGTGATCCAAATAAGTTCCTCCCCTTCAAGCTGCCCCAAGAACGGTCAAACCTCCTTCCGGCGTCAATGCGACCAAAGAAGCCGCATTTGCGGCCCACGCAACATCCCTCGCGGGTACTGCCTTCCGAATCGGCTCCGACCAGCTCTTGGACGCCTTGGTATATTGTTGCACAGCGACACCTCCGGGTCCTGCGGTGGCCAAGAACTGTCCAGTGTAGTCCCAGTGTAGGCGGTCGACCGGGCCGCCGACATCGAGCACCTTGATGGGCTGTTGTTTCCGCAAATCCCAAACGGTGATATTGCTCGAACCCTTCTGCGCCGAGGCAAACCACGTTCCGTTCTCTGAGAAGGATATGCTGCAAACAGGACCTCCGGCTTCCAGAACAGCCATGCTGCTACCAGTCTTCACGTCGAAGATGCGGATGCGGCCGTCCGTGCTGCCAGTGAAGTACAAAAGGCCGTCCACATGGAATGCCGAACAGGCGATGTCGGCCTCGGTGTATACCTGCGAGACAACCTCGAAGCTGGAGAGGTCGTGGAAGATAAACTGCTTGTCCACGCCAGTAGATGCAAGGATGGCTTTGCTGGGGTGGAGAACCAGGGAGGTGACTGCGCCTGCATGAGCATTCCTTGAATGAACCTCTTTCCCCTCCTCAAAGATCTTGATCGTTCCGGAGGCTGTTGCTACAACGGCGCGAGAATCCCACCACAACGTATCGGTCACTGCGCTTCCAGCCTGGAGAGTATGGAGGAGCTTCTGCTGAGAGATGGAGTAGACGCCGGCGACTCCGTCCTTCCCACCAAACAGTACCAGATCTCCAGACTCATCCAGTGAGACTGCTGCGCTACCGGGGTAGATAGGCTCACTCTGGTTTGTGACATCAAAGCCCGCGATGTCCTCGCCAGTTGCCCAGCCTTCGGGAATTGGTCGCTTCCGCCGCGTGGAGAACAACCTACTTACGTTAGTTCACGACCGAATACATATTAGGTTTAGAACATACTTCTGCTGTGTTTCATCCACCTTCGCGACGATGTGTTCGGGCAGCGCCTGGTTGTCCACCTGCATCGCTTCTCCAGCAACTCCGCCAGGTCCACCGGCCGCTGTGACTGTTACGTTCGACAGGGCTGTCCGCGCCTCATCCCGCTCTTGTGTCAACCTGGCTATCACCCGTGTCGCTGCATCGTTCTGGTACAATGCCGTGCTGAGCTCTTGTCTTGTTTGCGCAAGCTGTTGCTTCAGCGTGAAGGTCTCCAGCATAAGCGCGTCCCATTCCGATTGGAAAGCAGTGAGGAGCGCAGGTATCGAGGTAAGATGTGGAGGTCGGGGAGTGACAATTCGATGAGATTTGAGGTCAATGAGGTCGTCGACAGTGAGATCTTCGCCGGTGACGGGATCCGTGTGATGCTCCGCGATATGTGCTTCAATCAATCGCCTCTCAAAGACATTGCCACTCTTGCGCGAGGCCACGGGCTCTTTGGGAGCTTCTCCTGATATCGCGCAAAGCATGGTGTGGTCGAGGTTGCGGAGGGGTTGTTTGGGGAGGTTGCTTGCGCGAGCGAGGTAGCTGGTTGGTCTGGGGCCTAAAGTTTCCACCGCGACGCGCCAAGCTCGGACTCGGAAGAATGTTGTGGCGGATCTCAACCACTACCGTGAAAGCAAACTTCGGCCTCGAGTTGCGAGAGGACTTATGACTCGTCCAAGTATCGTTGGAAATTCTGGATCCTTGCCGTTCCGAGGTGCTCACAAATTTACAGTCTCTACACAGCAGATAAAGGAGGCTACCGCTAATACGCATACACTAATCATCAATGACAAGTGATAAACCAAACGAAATCGCAGACAACAGCCAAGAAAACATGGGATGCTTCTTATTCGACTCGCTAACCATCTGCAAAAGGGTATGTATGCAAGAAACAATAAGGAAAACCGGATCCGCTCTGCTCGACATAAAGCGCCACAAACAGACAAACCAAGACCACCCTTTCCATACCCAAAGAACCGGTATGCCCAATCCTTCTCAACCCGCTGCTTCATACAAAACACAATCTGCTTCTCCCCATGCCGTCATATACCTACCTCACCTTCCTCGCCAAAAACCAGTCCACGCTTACATCCGTCCAATTCACCCTCCTCGTCCCACTCTCGAACCTCTCCTCCTCAAAAAGACTCGCAATCGCATTCTCATTCCTTCCCCCTTCCGCATTTCCTCCTCCACCGCAGAAACTCTCAAGACTGACCACACATGCCCCAACCTTGAGATCCAAAAACTTGTTCAACAGAATTTCGTTCGTCTTATTGTCAAAAACTTTGTTGTTAACAAGCACCACGTCCGCTCGTTGCAGCACCCTGTCGATCTCGGGGCTCTCTAGGAAGGAGCCGTGGAGAAGATGCATTTCGCCCAAGGAGAGATTCCATCGTTTGGCGCGCGCTCGAAGCTCGGCCGCCTGGTCTAATGCAAAGCGTGCGGGGCGCTCGAGAATCTCGATACCCCAACTTTCGGCGCCGGTCTGCAGCGCTGATTGGAGGACCACATTTCCGACGCCGGAGCCTAGGTCAACGAAGACGCAGGATGAAGAGAGGTGCGTTTTCTCGAATATGGTGTGTATGAACGGTGGAAGGAGTTCACCGTAGGTGGTCTCTTTACTTCCAACGCGACGGAGGAGATGGGCGTACGGGCTTACGGTTCGGAGGTATACTTGAGCTAGTATGCGCTCGGTAAGGGAGAGGGGAATAGCATGCATGGCGTCGAGAGTTTGTTGTATGCTGCCATCCTGTAGGTGTTTCTTTATCATGGCATTGAATGAAGAAAGAGCGGACTGGAACTCCTCGGGGGAGTTCTTGAACACGGCGCGCTTGAGTAGGCGTACGGTGCCTGTCGTATCGGACTGTAGCGGGATGGCGATGTCCGAGGGGAGGTACTGCGAGAGTATTTCGTCGATGTTGAAATAGATGTCGTCTAAAGGATTGTAATTCTGGGTATCGCGAGGTACCACCGTTGCAAACCTCTCCGGAGGAGATGGGGATGGATACTGGAGTTCCACAACCAGATTCTCATGGCCTGGGAAAGCGGGTCGGAAGTCTTTCGTCCATTTTCCTGTGGAAAGGTCCACGCTATGGATTAGCGGTTCGCGATTGCTCTCAGCTTCTTCCGCTTTCCTATCCGCGGTTGATGGACCCTCTTGTGTCTGCGAAAGGTCATAGTGCCGTATGCGCCGCTTCATATCCGGCTTGAGACACCGATTCACGCGGACGGGTTCCAAGCTAGAGCTCGTTTTCACCCTCTTGCGCAAATCATTCCCCAGCTTGTCATCATTTTCATCATCGACCGCCTCGTCGTCGCTGGGAGTCCCCCATTGCGGAGTACAAGGCGTGAGCTTGCGCTTTGGGTGGCGTGATTTGCGAGGCTGCTGGCGATGGTCGTCCGTATCCCGCGACTCTGAACCCCCGCCGCGCAGCGTACTACTGCTGCGCGCCGACGTCGAACTGCGAGCAGTCGTGGGCGGGGTGCCTGAAGCCTTCCGGAGCTTATGTGACGGCGTGGTTTTAGGGCTGCTATTCGTAGTATGGGTCGAGGCGCTGGTGAGGGGCTTCTGAACAGGCACTAAGACTGTCCGAGTGCGAATCTTCGGTTTCGACGCGGTGGCGCCGAACATTGCGTATGAATAAGATAATGCTGTTGACTGAAGTGATGACTGAAGTGATACAAAGTGAATGTCGGTGTGTGGATACACAGGTCGCTGGTGGAAAGAATGTGAGTTTATGAAGGAACAGTGCAAGGCAGCGATGGACAAGGTTGAATGAAGGACTCAGGAAGCAGCCACTGAGCCACAGGCTCTTTGTGCCACGCGAGGAACGCGTTTCGGTGGTCTGCGGCAGGTCCGATCGCCACTAGCGTCTTGGCGGGTCGCGTGCCGGCCCGGTGAATTGGAGCCGGCGCCCGCTGCACGTGCAGGGACATGACTTCATTGGGGAAGTTCACCTTCACCACCATCTATCTATAGATCCTTTCGTCTTAACTTCCACAGGACGGTTTAACTAAGGTATTGGCAACGACGTCATGAGCTGAGTTCACCTTCATCTCTAGAGTTCATCTTCACCTCTACAGTTCACCTTCACCATTATATCAGATGCTTTCATCCCAAGTTGCACAAGGTTTGACCAATAACAGGGGCCCAGGATTTGCGCATCTCAACGATCACAATATTTGCAACATTAATGCCGTATATGGTCTTTATCCAGTCCTAATCATCAACAACATTTCTTCACCTGCATCACCTTCTCATAGCGCGTCTCGCCATAAACGAGAAGCACAACCCAGCGCCTAATCAAATCACACATGCTCTCTGCTCCCACCCAACACTCCACCTCACACTCCCCATAATGGCGACCAGCAACCCCACCCCAGCTCCCACGCTCACCCCGCCATAAATCCAAGCGTGCCCCCTCTTCAAAGCTCCCAACTCCAAAATCCACGTCGACACCGTCGTCACAGTGCCACAAAACCCATCCATGACCCCCTGAAGGACCTGGCATCCTACTCTTCCCCCGCCCACTCCGACCCCACCGATGCGAACGTGCTGCAGATCCCACGACATGCCCAGGATTGCGGTGCCGAAGATGTTACAGGCGAAGGTGCCCAAAGGGAACGAAGGGATGAGACCGTTCAATTTCAGGGAGACATAGAATCGAGTCAGACAACCGAGAGGCGCGAAGACGCATGCAAAAATGGCTTGGCCGCGCCAGGTCTCGTTTGCCCAGGAGCCGGAACCTTCAGGTCCTCCAGGCCGATCCGGGGGCCAGATAGCCATGAAGACTGCTCCTAGCCAGGTACCCCAGGCAAGAAAGACGATGAAGGGGTCAATATAGCGGCGGAAGATGCGGAAGGATAGTGTTGGGGTGACGGGGTCAGCAAAGAGAGCGAGGTGGGCGCCGGTGGTGAGGGCGGAGGAGGAGAGCCCGATAGTCAGGATGATGACGGCGCAGACAGCCATGAAGCTGTAGCCACCGTTCCGGGAAACGGTGCTGGCAGTACTGGGTTGGGATATACCAGAAGGGTGGTTTATAGGCGTCGGGAGATTATTGGATAATGCGAGGAATGCATCGCGCATGAAGCTGGAAAAACTGGTCAAGGAGCCGCAGAAGCCGGTTGTCAGGCCGATGTATAGGGGTATCGTCTTCTTGACCTTGCTGTGCAGCGCCTTTGCTGCTTCAATCGGTTTTGGGCTCCCCTTTTCGTCGTCAATGTCTTCTCCATATGCGGCCTGGGGTTTATGGCCCCACGCATGTCGGAAGAACTGCTGGTCTTCGCTTAGAAACCCCATTACCAGCGTTCCAGCAAAGTTGGCCCATAGAACCGGGAGGACTACGGGAGCACCAGGGTAGAAGGTCAACCAATCGATTCCAAGTCGCGCCAAAGCGCCCAGAATGGAGAAGATGACGAGGTAAGAGATGGTGTAGAGCTCAGTCGCCATACGCGATCGTCTTGTACGAGATTCAGACTCTTTGGTTGCATAATATGCGTCCTTGGGATGGGCTTCTTCTTGAGGCTGCTCCGGAAAGGTAGGAAGTGCAGTGATTCCCATGCTCGTTCCCTGTGAACCCAACCGCTCCTCCTCGAATATACTGCGCTGCCTGTGTCGGTCTGGTACGCGGGGCCAGGTCGCAACTTCAGTGAGATTTTCGAAGCTTGCTGGCAGAGAAAACTCGTCAAATCGTTCTGTCTGCGATCCTCTGTCGCTTGGTGCCCCCTCCATCGGCTGTTTTGGCTTGCGCCGCTGACTTATGGAGCCTTCACGCTCCGCTTCCAATATAGAACGCTGTCTCCGTCGAGCCGATATTGGAGAAGGTACCGCGACTTCGTCCAGATTCTGGTAGCTTTCCGGTACAGGGCTACTACTGTTGCTCCCCCTTTGCGACCCTCTCCGACTACCTCTCATTGACCATCTTGAACTCCCTGGTCTAGGAGAACGGCGCTCTTGACTAGGCCCCCGAGGCACAATAGGCGCGGGCGCGGCAGCCTCTTCAGGGTTTTGAAAATCTTGTGGAACCGAATGGTGCTCCTCTTCCGCTATACTCCAGCCTCTTGAACCTGTCCGTCCCTCTCTTGATCCTGTCGTCACGCGCGACCTCTCGGAGCGGAGCGATGAACGCTGCGCGTCGTAATGGCTATCTCTTTCACTGTCCGCCATCATCAATCAAGCGCAACGGGTAAACCAGATCCAAAGGGCCGGGAGCACGGCTGCTTTTGAGCCGCAGAGGCATCGTCCACCGTGGATGTACCTGCATGGAAGATTTCATCGATCGCATGAGCCTCTTATCCTGTGATGTTCATCCTGGAACGGAACCGACCGGTGGCACGGCTACCGGATGCGATCTGCACCGGGAAGACCCTTGCATGAGAGCTCAATGAGCTCAATGCGCTGGCGCGCTAGCTTGCGGCGCTGTGGGGCAGCTGTCCGCATTGGGGAGGTTGCTTATCACCTTGAATGGACAACCCCTCGCATTGACTCCCTACACTTCACTTCCTACACCCTTTATAATAATACACGCTCCGTTATTCTTTGCATTTGCTATACTTGCATAAGTTTATTGGTCTACTTTCGCCGTCATGTCCCTCCCAAAGAATGCACACGTCTCCAAGCATCCATGTCTCCAAGCGAAGCTCTCGCAGCTCCGGTCCGCGTCGACAACCACGCAGCAAGTGCAGACGCTGGTGCACGAGATTGCTTTGATGGTGGGATATGAGGCCCTTGCTGCTGGTTTGAGTGTCAAAGAAGATGGAGAGGTCAGTTGCACAACTCTCCCTTACATTCGTTGTTGTCTTCAACCGTGATACACCACCACACTCTCTAACCTCGCCTATCTCCACACTCACACCATGTGTCACCTCGATACTAACTCCCACCACAGGACACCTCCCCCCTCGGTTACTCCTACACACGGAACGTCGTCACTCCTTCCCCCGCCAAGATCTCTCTTGTCCCCATCCTCCGCTCCGGCCTCTCCATGACCTCCGCCCTAAGCTCCCTCCTCCCCTCCCCTGTCCCGATCCACCACCTGGGCCTCTACCGCGAAAAGTCCACCCTCCAGCCCGTAGAATACTACAACAACCTCCCCTACCATTCGCCGACGGCCTCGAACCCAAGCGCCTCGGGTCCTGCCGAGTTGGCCATCATCGTTGACCCAATCATTGCGACGGGAGCGACCATGTGTGCGGCGATAGAGACGCTGAGGGATTGGGGAGTGAAGAGGATCCTGGTGGTGGCGGTTTTGGCGACGAAGGAAGGTTTGGAGAAGGCGTGTAGGGAGTGGGAGGAAGGGGTTGAAGTGTGGGTTGGTGGATGTGATGCGGAGGTGGATGAGAAGGGGATGATTAAGCCTGGGCTGGGAGATATTGGAGATAGGCTGTATTTGACTATTGGGAAATAGGAGTGTATATCCCAACGGGTATCGGACGGAAAGGGGCTTACCGCATTTTCATGGTCTGAGAAGAGCGTTGGATACATGGATCGACAGCATTGATAACGAATAGATATGTTCAACAATTTCCTTCCTCTTTCCTTCCCAGATCTTTTACATCTAACCCACTCCCTCCTCTCTGTCCCTCCACCTCTCCCGTCTCCCAGCCTACAGCTTACAGACCCTCCCGCCACACTCCGTCATCGTATGCACATACCTCAACTTCCCGCCCTCCAACCGAAACTCATGGCTATCCGCCGCATTCATCATGTGCTCCCATACACAGAAGATACTCACACTCCCCATAGCCTCGTCAATCACGTACCGACGATGCGTATTCGGCGCTTGCGAGTGGTTGCTCGGGATCCCCGGCGTGCAGCTATCAGTCGAGAGCCCCTTTCCTGCGGGGATCGTCAGTGTCCAAATGATCGCGTAAAACATGAACACTTAAGGGAGGTGACAAGAGAACCAGCAAATCAAGAGCAATAATATAAAAGCCAACATACCAGTATACGCACTCCCCTCCAACCGCACACACGGCGTCCCCCACGGCACCCTCTCCTGCGCATGCGCATCGCTCCACATATCCAGATACGCGTCCCCCGCAGCCTAGGGTAACTCCGCGTCAGTCCAAAGCACCAGCATATCCCACCCCGTTCCCTTCCCAGGTGATCTCCAATCCCACGGCTTGCTTACCTGAATCACATCCCTCCCATCCCTCCTCCCCTCCGGAATCTGCCCCCACCCCCCCTTCTCCTCCTCCATCCTCACATACCCGAGCGTCTTACCCGCATCGAAAAGCCACGACCCCCGCGTACTCGCCACCGTATCCACGCTCGCGACCCGCCCCTCCCCATCCAGACGCAGCTGCGTGCCGAACACGTACGGCTGCGGGCCCTGCGTGGAGATGAGCTCCGTGTAGGTTGCGCACTGGACGAGGTCGAAGAGGGTGCGGTTGTGGTCGAGGGGGAGCGGGGTGTGGAGCAGGCCCTGCGTCGTTGGGGAGGAGAGGAGGATGTTGTTTTCTGTGTAGGTCCAGTTGGGGGAGAGGTAGGGCGTGAGGGGCGTCAGGGTGCCGAGGGTTTGGGAGGTGAGGTAGGCGGAGACGGTGTCGGTGAGGAGGGATTGGGTGCAGGGGATGGAGGGGGAGGAGGAGGAGGTTGGATGGGCGTGCGTGGGGAGGAGGCCTAGGGATGGGATGAGGAGGAGGGGGTGGAGGAGAGAGGGAGGCATGGTGTTTGCGGTTTTCCTGGATATCGAAGGCTGTGTTGTCGTTTCCTCCGTGATCTAATGGGACGTCAAAAGGAGAGGGATTCCAAAACTCCAATTCGGGCGCGACCATACCGTCCCCAAGTACTCCCACACCCCCCTCAAGGCTCAGATCTCCCCCGCAAATCCGCGCAGCTCACGGAGTTACCATGTATTAGACGTCGCTGGTATTCTCAAATGCCGGCGTTGACGGGGATGACTAGATTGAAGTGAATGCATGCAGGGTTCCCGAATACCCTGGGATTCGCATGACCCCACATGCATACTCATATACGAGAAGGAAGAAGTCTCCGAATACGACAGACAAATCGAGGGTAGGGAAGGGCTCTGCGGAGATCGCCAAAGAAACAGCAACAAGATTCCTCAAAAGAACGGTGATAGAGCACATCTTATATTTAGGGTGGTAGGGACAGCGCCGTTAAATCTCCAATATTGCTCGAATTCCCTTTTCGCGGCCTACCTACTACCTCGTAGACCCTTTCCCCCTTGCCATTTTGTCCATATATACCTATTCTCCATACATCCATTCCTATAATATACGGTATACCACGCCCATGCAAAAGGAAAGAAACGAGCTTTAGAGCTCTATATGCTTTGCTGTGCTCAAAATTCCCAGAACCCGATATACAGCGCTAAAAAGGACCCGATCAAAACACCCAAAAACAAATGTAACGCATGTACAGAAAGCAACAAATGTCCGGCCCATGTGGTTCGAAGAAGGGGTGGTATCGCAGGCCGTGGAAATGCAAATTAAGGAGAGTCGTTTGTCGTCGTCGTGGTCTAAAAGGCCGTTTTAAGGAGAGTCGTAAATGCAATGCAATGCCTGAAGGAGAATCGTGACCTTCGTCCTCGTCGTACTGGAGTGCTACAACCTGTTCTCCCCGCGCAAATGGGATAACCCAAACCAAAAAAAATCCCCAGCTCTTCATCACATCCACATAGCAAACACACCCCCAACAGCACCACCCAGCATCGCCGCCTCCATAGCCCTATTCTTCTGCGCAACCGCAGCATTGGTCTGCAGACCCGGCTTCCCACTGGCAGTCCGCGAAGGGGAGCCTCCCGCCCCCGTGGCAGTGGCCGGGTCGACGTAGGTGTAGCTAGTAACAACGCTCGGCTTCCCGTCCGACCCCGTCGTCGTAATCAACTTCACACTGCTCACCCTCCCGCCACCGGGGGTGTAGGTAGTCAGGAGCGTGCTTCCCTTGCTATCCGTCGTGGTGAGCTTCTGGCCAGGGGTGGGCGCAAAGTCCACGGCGGAGGTGGTGGTGAAGACGGATCCCGCGGAGTCGGTAGAAGTGGCGACGATGGCGGGCTTGGTCTCTGTTGCGACTTCGGTGGAGCCTTGGTCGTTGACGCGGGTGGTGGTCACGATGGCCGAGGCGGTGGGGTCGCTCAGGATGTTGGAAGAAACCACCGTGGTCTTGCCCTGCTTATCCGTCGAGGTGATTGGAACGGGAACGATAATGGGAGGCGGCTGGCTGCTCGAGGGCGGAGGAGGGGGAGCCTGGGTACTTGGTTGCGGCTGGCTGGAGGGCGGGTTCGAGACAGTGCCATTGGAAGGAGGAGACTGCCTCTTCTTCAGATCCTGGACGGCCGCAACGATCAACTTGGTGGCGAGAGGAGGGTTATCATAGTGGACGCGCTCGACGCCATGGCGGTTGGACTCAAAGACGCCGGCCTGGTAGGGTGCAAGGCTATTGAGGGCGACGTGGAGGGATTCCTCGGGGAGGGCGTTGAGGAGATCGCGGAAGGCCTCTTGAGCGTTTCGGTAGATGGGCTGTGCTTCCTTTTGGGTCGGGGAGGCAGGCTCTGCGGCTGCGAGAGTGGATATAACAGGCAGGGCTAGGCAGGCCAATCGGTACAGAGAGGGCATGATGGGCGAATCTTAAGGTGGAAAGTTGAGGGAGGAGGTACGGAGTAGAAATTGGTGTCACAGGAAGCTGTGGAGCATCAGTAAATGCGTGTAAAGGAGGACTGGCTGTCTCGTGCGTGCGTGAATGGGAGATTCACTCCACTCCCTCAGCTGAGACAAGCCATACGTGGTGTTGCTTACCGCTATCTATCCACAGAGTATGGTGGCTGCTGCGGATTTCGACGCCACCCAATGCGTGTCGAAGACCTTCTCAGCAAGTGCAGCTCGCAGCGAAGGTTGTCCTCCTCTTGTGCAGAAACAGCGAGCGAATTTACAGATGCAGCGAGTCTAGTGAAGAGGACAGGAGCAGGTGGAGTGAAAGGAAGTGGGGAAACAATGAGCAACGCAGGGTGCCCAGGTGGCAACGGAGGAAGCACGAAGCTAGCGATGGGAGAGAGCTGCAGGCCAGGTAACTGAAGTAAGTAAAAAGAAGAGGCCGGAAGATAATAAGCTTAAGAGGGCGCGGCTGCAGCTGGGGCGACCTCAAACAACGCACCAAACAAGATCAACGCTCCGGCCCACCCATCCGCATCCACTTCCCTCATCCGACTTCCGGGACAATTCGCTCTTATCACATCATCGTCATCACGATTCTCGAAAAGAAGGTTTCCCGCCTTGGAAAAGCTGGCGACCGGGGGGTGGGGGTTGAGCGGCTCGTGTTTCCTGCTTCGCCTCGAGCCCGTTCCTTGGTGACGATCCTTGGCCGCGACGCTAGTCTGCTTTGGGACGTGGGCTGAGGAATGGTTACACCACTGCGAAGGGAGTGGGGAGAGAGAGGCTGAGGACGACTAAAGATAGCGTCTGTGGCTTGCTGGTTGGTTACAGAGGAGCTATAGACTCTCTTGTGCTGTGGTTGACAATTCATGGTCTTGAACAAAGAGAGGATGTTGGTAAAGGGGTGAATCATCAGTTACCCTATTCCCATTGACATCCGAGATATCCTCATGGGCTCTACTTCCAATGATGTACTGTGTAATGTGCTAGTGGGCAGAACCGCTGTGGATACTGTTGGTGGGGACGAATCGAGACCCGGCTTTAAACACATGCACCAACAAAACCCCTCAGAGCCGCACTTCTCTACACGTCCATCCCTCGCAAGTGCTTACTGCCCTAGCGTGTGTACACGTATACGAGACGCGGGACTCCGCTACCAGTCACACCACGCCAAAAAACATGTGCCACCATTATTATTCACAAAGAAAATTCCGCCAATCCGTCCCTTGAACCATTATTGCATTGCCTTAATCCCATCGTAACCCATTAACTCCATCATAGTTCGCCCCTTCCGTTCTATGAGCCGAGGGGGTAATATAAACAGAAAGCTGATAGCAGAAGAGCTTCCAAGCGATACCGATACTCTAGGCTCTCGCCAGGTAACCTTGGAACCTTGGAATCTTCCCGCTGCTTAGCTCGTCAAATCAACACTGGAAAAAGGGCATTCTCCTCCCTCACAAGTGCTTTCACTTATACGAGACACGACACCACTACGCTAACCAGGCACACCACATAGAAAAACATCCAACATCATCATTGTACACGAAGAAAATACCGCCAATCCGTTCCTTGAAAAAAAAAAAAAAAGACAAAGCACAAAAAAAACAAAAACAAAAAAAAAAAAAAAAAAAAAAAAAAA